>QXTE01000098.1:1319203-1504164 GCA_003942145.1 Platysternon megacephalum | reverse complement strand
CCCCGTCTCCAGCCAGCCCCTGCTGCACCCCCTACCCCGCCCGCAGCCAGCCCCACGCCCTGTGTCCAGCCAGCTCCTGCTGCACCCCCTACCCTGCCCGCAGCCAGCCCCGCACCCCGTCTCCAGCCAGCCCCTGCTGCACCCCCTACCCTGCCCGCAGCCAGCCCCACACCCCGTCTCCAGCCAGCCCCTGCTGCACCCCCCTGCCCTGTCCGCAGCCAGCCCCACGCCCCCTACCCTGCCGCAGCCAGCCCCACTGAAAAATGTTGTGTGCTATCAAGCAGGAAGAGAAATTAACTCCACCTTTGCTTCCTGTGCAGAATATTCTTAAAAAAGTGGAAGAGAAATCCGAGAAGGAAACCACTGCCCTTGAAGCACACAAAGAGCTGGAAACAGTAAGTCTGATGGCAAATTTAAGAAGACTGAGAATTAGCCAGCATCCTCAGTGTCTTTAAAAAGGTACTGGGCCATATGCATTCCTGGTGCAATTCCACTGACCTCAGAGGAGTTACATCAGAGATACATTTGCCTCATTGTGTTTCAGAGTAATTATTTCCCCTTATTCTCCCCTGAGGGCAGACCATGATAGCAAATAATAGACAGAGGAATTGCTCTTATTAACAGACTGTATATTTGCTCTGTAGGAGATTCTAGAGAGAAGAGTTGCCCGCACTTTTCAGAGAATACAAATTGTTTTTGTAGGTATTTGAAGGTGATGGAGTCCATGGGGAGATATATTTAATTAGCTGATGCCAGTAGTGGACTGTATGGGGGTTGCATTTTATCCTGTGGTGGAACTTACTTTTCTGACCTAGAATAGTAGTTTCTTTAATGAGGTGCTTTTTATGAGTGCTTAAGATTGTGTGTATTCCCGTTCCCAAGAGGCCTATAGGGAGGTGTGATAGAGAGGGGAAATTCAATTATGTTAGTTATTTCCAGCACACTACCTGCCAGATTACACATTATGGCAGGGGTAGGCAACCTATGGCACGTGTGCCAAAGGCGGCACACGAGCTGATTTTCAGTGGCACTCACACTGCCCAGGTCCTGGCCACCAGTCCGGGGGGCTCTGCATTTTAATTTAATTTTAAATGAAACTTCTTAAACATTTTAAAAACCTTATTTACTTTACATACAACAATAGTTTAGTTATATATTATAGACTTATAGAAAGAGACCTTCTAAAAACGTTAAAATGTATTACTGGCACGTGAAACCTTAAATTAGAGTGAACAAATGAAGACTCGGCACACCACTTCTGAAAGGTTGCCGACCCCTGCATTATGAGATAGTCTCAGAACATGCGGAAGGCCTAGTGGTGTCTTCCACCTGGGATATTCTGATGGTGGGTGAGGGTCCTCTTACTCTGTCTATATGGGGCAGTATATGTGAAACTTTCTGCAGCTCTGTTTGTTGGGGATAGAATTTTCCAGGGTATTTGAGACATTTGACAGGTGCCACTCCTTTCTTTATGAGTAGGAGTCTGTGGTACTTAATGAATCCTGGATTGTGATTTAAATAAAATATAATGTTTTAAATTTGAAGCTGTGCTAAAATGTCAGCTTTCCAGTTGATGGCACAGTGTCAGATTTGTAAAATCTAGGGCTGTCGATTAATCACAGTTAAGTCATGCGATTAACTCAAAAAAATTAATCGCAATTAATTGCAGTTTTAATCGCACTGTTAAACAATAGAATACCAATTGAAAATTATTAAATATTTTGGATTTTTTCTACATTTTCATATAGTTTATTCTGTGTTGTAATTGAAATCAGTGTATATTTTTTTTATTACAAATATTTGCACTATAAAAATGATAGTGTTTTTCAATTCACCTCATACAAGTACTGTAGTGCAATCTCTTCGTTGTGAAAGTGCAACTTGCAAATGTAGATTTTTTTTGTTACATAATTGCACTCAAAAACAAAACAATATAAAACTTCAGAGCCTACAAGTCCACTCAGTCCTACTTCTTGTTCAGCCAATCGCTAAGACAAATAAGTTTGTTTACATTTACAGGAGATAATGCTGCCCTCTTCTTATTTACAGTGTTACCTGAAAGTGAGAACAGGCATTCACATGGCACTTTTGTAGCTGGTATTGCAAGATATTTACAGGCCAGATATGCTAAACATTCGTATGCCCCTTCATGCTTCGGCCACCATTCCAGAGGACACGCTTCAATACTGATAACACTCATTAAAAAAATAATGCGTTAATTACATTTTTGATTGGACTCCTTGGGGGAGAATTGTATGTCCCCCTGCTCTGTTTTACCTGCATTCTGCCATATATTTCATGTTATAACAGTCTCGGATGATGACCCAGCACATATTGTTCATTTTAAGAACACTTTCACTGCAGATTTGACAAAATGCAAAGAAGGTACCAATGTGAGATTTCTAAAGATAACTACAACACTCGAACCAAGGTTTAAGAATCTGAAATGCCTTCCAAAATTTGAGGGGGACAAGGTGTGGAGCATGCGCTCAAAAGTCTTAAAAGAGCAACACTCCGATGTGGAAACTACAGAACCCGAAACACCAAAAAAGAAAATCAACCTTCTGCTGGTGATATCTGACTCAAATGATGAAAATGAACATGCATCGGTCCGCTCTGCTTTGGATCGTTATCGAGCAGAACCCATCATCAGCATGGACGCATGCCCTCCGGAATGGTGGTTGAAGCATGAAGGGACATATGAATCTTTAGCGCATTTGGCACATAAATTTCTTGGAACGCTGGCTACCACAGTGCCATGCGAACGCCTGTTCTCACTTCCTCGTGACATTGTAAACAAGAAGCAGGCTGCATTATCTCCTGCAAATGTAAACAAACTTGTTTGGCTGAGCAATTGGCTGAACAAGAAGTAGGTCTGAGTGGACTTGCAGGCTCTAAGATTTTACATTTTTTTATTTTTGAATGCAGTTTTTTTTGTACATAATTATACATTTGTAATTTCAACTTTCATGGAAAAGATTGCACTACAGTACTTGTATTAGATGAATTGAAAAAAAAAATGTTTTACAGTGCAAATAATTGTAATGAAAAATAAATATAAAGTGAGCACTGTACACTTTGTATTCTGTGTTGTAACTGAAATCAATATATTTGAAAATGTAGAAAATATCCAAAAATATTTAAATAAATGGTATTCTATTATTGTTTAACAGTGCAATTAATCGTGCAATTGCAGTTAATTTTTTTAATCATGCGATTAATTGTGATACATTTTTTTAATTGCTTGACAGCCCTGGTAAAAACCAACAAGAAAAGCCTGTATAAGGCTTTCAGATTTGGCCTGGAATGGTCCAGGAAGCAGACTGGCTGAAGATCATTCAAGATATATCAAAGGCAAAGATCTCTAAAGCTGACACTGATGTTTTGGAATACTTCATATGGCTATATTTTTGCATGCTGCCTTCCAATGAGTGTGATGGCCAGTAGTTTTCAGATCACACCTTGAAGCTGTTGCTCAGAAGTCTGAGGAGGCCTACTACTGTAGTTCGCCACAAAGATGGCTAAATTTATCATGAAAACAGATGATCGTTGCTGTACCTGTCTGTCAATGACTGTCGGACTTGGTCCATTTTATAGATCCCTGTAGCACGGTGGCCCACTTGTACATTTTTAAGTTGGGGTGTAAGGCTAACCCTCATTTATCTATAATTAGGTATATATTGTTATGACAGAGCTCACCGTGTGGCGTTGTTATATATAATCTTACAAGTTCTTTTTCTTAGCATGTGAGCAAGTTTTTAGTTGTTGATTTTCGGATGAATTTTCTATGGGGGGCTGTGACAAGCTACAAGAGAGTTTGCTCTCCACCTTAATCTCTCTTTTCTTGAGATAGACTTGCTCCTTGTGACCTAGGTATTGGTGTTTGGGCTGAGATCCCTGGAAGAGGTTATTGTCTGCAAGCTGTTTTGTGACCACATCTGTTCTAGTGTAAACAAACAAGTTGCTCTAAGAATATACAGACTTCTGCATTATTGATTTCTCTTCCAACCCCATCCCCAACATCTGCTATTTCTTGACAGAGGGCTGACAATATCTTATTGAAATTAATACTTGCCTTCCTTCTCCTCCATATGAAGATGGTACTGCATGTGTACTCAGGGCTGCCGAGAGCGGGTTCGGGCCCCGGTGGAAAAAATTTTTCGGGCCCCCCAGCAAGGGCGGACCGGCTAAACAGGGCCGAGGGGGAAGTCGGGCCCCCTTCCGGAATTTTTTCAGGCCCCCCAGCAAGGGCAGACCGGTTAAACAGGGCCAACGAGAGTGGGGGGAAGCCGGGCCCCGGTAATTTGTACCGGCTTCCCCCCGCTCTCATCAGCCCTCCGTGTACTTTCTGGATTGAATGTACAGGAAGAAGAGAGGTGATTTGTAGCATTGTAGGATTTGGGGAAATATAGTTTGATTATAGCTGTTGTACCTGGTAGAGACCAGAATATTGGCATAACAATGGAGTCAATATCTGAATATAGTTTAGATAAGTGCCATATGACCCCTAAATATAAATTCTTCCTAATATTATATCCTTTTTGTTAATCTTTAAGTGATTTTTTAGTGATGGTGAAAAGAACTAACTTGACAGCACCAAAGTTGGATCAGTATTTATTAGTTAGTTCAGTTACAGTCAGTTTACAACCAAAAATTCTCTTAGTGTCATTTATTGCTATAGAATCTGCATACAGGATGATCCTTTTCTATGTATGCATCATTGGTTGTCTAATTCCCACAACCAATGGACATTCAACTAAGAACAGAGATTTCTACAAAGCTCTATGTTAACTGCACTTCTCAGCATTATGCATTTAGAGAAACCTAGATAGAGGAGGAATTTTATCATAGGCCTTTGTATTCTTTTAAGGCCCAATCCAACTCCCATTGAACTCAATGGAAAAACTTTCACTATGAAAGCTGGATTGGGTCTTTAATGTTACTTTTTCACTTTTGTAATATGTAAAAAAAAAATTTGCTGTTCTACATGAAAGTTTTCTGAAATTAAAAAAACCCCTGCTAATGAGATTGCCAGTTAATATCTCCTTTTCTCCATTCTTATGCCTACACTGTGGTGCTCACCTATGTAGAAAGATCATGTTATACACCAACACTTGCTAAGTAACCCATGGGAGGAGAGCACTGCAGCATGGAGTAGACCTCAGTTTGGAATCAGACCTTTGGATTGTTCTCTTTTCCCAGGTGGTGAAGGCATGTAACGAAGGTGTCAGGAAGATGAGCCGAACAGAGCAGATGATTAGCATCCAGAAGAAATTAGAGTTTAAGATCAAGGTATAAGTACAGACTGGTAACCCCTGCAGAGATAGAACAGATAGCATCTGGGTATTGCAGACACCCAGAATATGAAGAACATAGTGACCAATTGTGAACATTATGGTTTGTGACTTGCCCAGTATCACATAATGGCTCTGTGGCAGAGGCAGGGATAGAATCCAGTTCTCCAGTGCAGCATTCCACTGTCTTAACCATGAGACCATCCACTTTCTTCCTGTTGTCCCCTGCCTCATCCACTACACACTTTCCAAGTTCTGCAACAAATGAGGCAGGGATCCTGCAGACAACAGCCTCATTTGCTACACAACCCTAAGGCAGGTCGATCCTGTGCACTGACTGAGGCAGGGGTCCTGTGCAAAAAGTAGTATGTGATCATGTAATTAAAGACCGTATCATAATGCATACACATAAGGGGACTGAATCAAAGTTGCACAGGCAACCTTAATTCTGGCATTTCCTGACTATTTAGTGCTTCACTTTGTAACCATAGTGTCTTTTAATGTAATTTTTTTGGATGTAATGTCTTAAATCTTTTTTTTTTTTTAAATACCGAAAGAGAAATTCCATCCCATGAAACCATATTGATCCCCAACTTGGGACATGAGCAGGGTCTGCACTTTCACATCCACAGCACAGACCTTTATTGCTTGAGCTAATGGAATAGCTGGAAGTAGTCATCAGCAGTTATTCTCTATTTGGACTGGTCACTGGGGGGAGTAGGGGAAGGAGATACTTTACCAGTGGGTTTCACAGCTATTTGCTGACAGTAAAGAAATGTAGAGACTCAGGACTCATGGGCTTAATTCCAGGTTCTGTTGGGCAGTATACTCTAGTGGTTAGACCCTACTGCCCCTGTGCCCATAGCCTATCACCCTTTGCTCCTATCTATTCCACCCCAGTTCCTGCTCCCCTCCCCATCTACTTCTATCCACCCCCACCCCCTGCTCAATCCTCAGGCTCCTATCCCACACTGCTGCCCCCTGGTTCCTGTGCCTCCTCCCCCCGTCTGACTCCTGCAGTCCCCACTTCCCCATCCCCCCACTTTATCTCTGCATTCCCTGGTAGCTGTTTCCTCTCTCTCTCCACACTGCCTGGTTGCCAGCATTTTAATTACTACGGCTGCATCCCGTTATCGGAGCCATGTATACCTCTCCTCATGGCATAGGTCTTGTTCCACCTCCTCACTACTCTGAGGTTTATCTGCATTTCTAGTGTTGTAAGAGTGAAGTAAGGAGCGTGTGTTACTTATCCTGTAAGGGTTACATAGGATGAAAGGGACCTCCTGAGTTGTTGAGTCCAGGGCCCTGCTATCGTAGCCAACCCCATCATGTAATCCCATTCATAAACTTATCAAGATGCATCTTAAAACCAGTTAGGTTGTTCGCAGATCCTGCTCTTCTGATCTTTGCTGTCTCTCCCATGTAGTCTGTGCCCATCATCTCTCACTCCCGTTGGCTGTTAAAGCAAGGGGAACTGCAGCAAATGAATGGCCCAAAGACATCACGCACGCTTCGCACCAAGAAACTCTTTAGAGAAATCTACTTGTTCCTTTTCAATGACCTGCTGGTACTCTGCAGGCAGATTCCTGGGTGAGTTTGGGATGTGATCAACACCTGGATGTGTGTTATAAGCACCCCTCCCCCCTCGGTTCATCCAACCAGCTCTTGCTAAAGTTGTGCATGGATTCTTGTCCTATAATTGACCAGATTATGTCTGAAATATGACAGTACAGAGTCCTGTATCACAGGCACCATTTCCAGAGGGGCTATCTGAAGATTTCTCCTTTGTCTGAATATTTACACTGCCTCTTCTGCGAACTGTGGGTGTTGATGGGCTGCATCCCCATACACAGTTTGACCTTTGTGTTACTTAAAATTTCAGGCCAGATCTCCGCTGATGTAAATCAGCATAGCTCCATTGACTTCAGTGGTGCTACACTGAGCTATAGCAGCTAAAGATCTGACTCTAGGATGTTTGGTTTGCTACTATAAAGTAACTCCTGGCTGATTACCAGTCTGAAGAATATTGTAGTTTAAGCAAGTTAAACCTCTAGTAAAATAAGTTCTGTCTGATGGGCTGGGAGGTGTGTAAACCAATGCGTGAGGCAAGCGATTGTATCTAGTACAGTGCACACCATCTAGGGAGAGAAAGCTGCCTCAGTTAGGAGTATAGCGTTTATGATAAGAGAAATATTACAACACAAAATAGATGCCAGAGAACAAAAGTTTGATATTAAAAAGACTTACCGGTAAGGAGTCTGTCTAGCCAGTAAAGCATTTCTAATATGCACTGTGTCAGTGTCAGCCAGGTGCCCAGTACTACTTTACTTGCATAGCACTTTCCAACCAAGAACACAGAAGCGTTTTACAAACGTTAGTGATATAAACCTCTCATCTTAGCTCTCCTGGGAGAAAACGTTATTTACATTTTACAGATGGGAACTGGGACACAGATTAGGTGACTTTCTCACGGTCATACAAAGTTTGTGGCAGAGCCAGGAATAGAATCTAGGTCTCTTGATTTTCAGTCTTGTGCTTTAGCCCTCAGACCATCCATCCTCACTCTATCTAGGTGGTGTCTCTTCCCCTCGCCAGCCAAGAATTTGCTCTCTGTATCATGCCTTTCTCAGAATTTGGTATTGTTAAAGCCAGACTGCTCCCAGACTGACTGATGAGCTTTCCTGACCCCTTTGCTCGCCTCTCTCAGCGACAAGTACCAGGTGTTTGACTCAGCACCGCGAGGGCTTCTCCGGGTAGAGGAGTTAGAAGATCAGGGACAGAGTTTGGCCAATGTCTTCATCCTGAGGCTTCTGGAGAACACGGATGATCGGGAGGTCAGCTACATGCTCAAGGCATCATCCCAGTGAGTATGAAACACTGTCATCCCATTAGCAACCTGCATTGCTATTCCCCTGAACCCTCAAAAGTGTAGTGTCCAATCTGCCACGGTCACCAGTCTGGCATCTACCTCCTCACGAGCTGGTCTTATTGAATTCCTATCTATGGGGATACTCTGCTATACCAAGCTGAGCTGAGTCCACCCAGTGCACAACCCTTCCTCCTCCTCCTGATATAACTTCTCAACACAAGACAGAGCTTTCTGGGGGGATCGGATATAAAACTAGATGAGTTTCCTTCCTGTACAAGTGTATTTACGGCATCCTTGTGTAACACGCTGATTTCTAGGTAGGTCAAGACTCAATTAAGATTTGAAAGGAAATTATATGTCTGGTTTGCAAATCTCTCAGCACACATATCCAGATGGTAATTGAAATTAGCAGTACACATGCAGTACATTTATACAAGCACAGCTTGATGTGGATCACTAGGATTCAAACCACTTGAAAAATCTAGCATTTTGCCTGTAACTTATCCCCTGAGCTGTGCACAGTCCCTGGGGTATGGAGTAGTTACTGTAAAGATAAAGGCAGGAGTCCCAGGTCTGTTCATGAGTGTCAAACTCTCTTCTATGGCTGTCCCCAATTGTGATGGCAGCCCTCGCGCTGCTCAGTAGTCTTGAATTCCACTGTGCCGAAGTCTCCCTGGATACCATTTTCTGTCTGATTCTGTGGTTTTTACTTCAAGATCCAACAAGCTCAGACTGGGAAAATGATTCAACACCACTAACACTGGGCTGATTGTTTCAGATGCCCGGGGTCTGGTTTCCAGACTCGCCTCAATCCAGACTCTTATTGCACCCACAGTTTTGCAGGCCCAGGTAATTATAGATGTGTCCACATAGCCAATATTTATGTCTACATGACATTTGCACCCTAAATTGGGGAAGCAGAAGAGGAGACTGGAGTTTAAAAATCCTGCCATTGAACAGTAATTGGAACAGATTTTCAACCACGGCCTCAGTCCTGCAGCGAGCCGCCCACACACACATTGCAGGATCAGCGTGACGAGAGAGTAACATGCGTTGTGACTGCTCCCACCCCCCTGCAAACTCTGCTACTCCAGGGTGATTAACAGATTTGCTGTACCTGAAAATGGGGATGTTGTGCATCTGAAAGCTATACACCACAAATAAGCACTTAGGGCAAAGGCAACCCTTGCTTATCACAGCTTGCATTGTGCTGATTACAGTATGCTTTGGCAGAGAAGCACTAGCCTACTGAGCTCCTATTTTCAGTCACTTATACCTCTGTGGAAAAGGCCAATCTCAGCATTATTTCAGTTACCATAATTGAACATGTGGCCCCTTCTGAGCTTCTAAGTTCCCAGTCAATGCACTTCACAATATTACCTGAGCTCATTAGGTCACACATTAAAACAATGACCTACAGATAGAAGTGATCACACTTTCCAATCAGCACATCAGTACCTCTCCTTTTTTGTTTTTGTCAGTGGTTTTTCCCAGAGAAACTTCAGTGTAATTAAATGCAAGGTTTTAGATTAATGGTAAGCTATAGTGCAGATTTCAAATCCATAGAAGCCAGGACATTTAAATTTCTCGCCTCTCCCAGTACCTGTAGCTTTTATGCAAGACAAAGTTAAAACCATACCCATTTTGAGCTCAGTACAGAACTTTGAAGATCCAAAATATAACTACCCGGTAGTTAGTCTCCAAGCAGAGCTGCCACATTCCATGTAGCTCTTCCAGTGGCAAGTATCCTGGGTGAGTTAAGTGGAACTCAACAGGTTTGTGTGGAATTTACCACCATCTCCTCCAGCTGTCTGTCTGTGGCTCAGTGGGACAGGGCACTCCTTGGCTGGAGTTGGGGTTGGGAGGTAAGTCAGGTGTGAGGGAAGAACTCAGCAGTGGAAGAGATGCAGAACGAAGGCAGGTCCCAGCAGTTTGTGAGGGGAGGAAGGGGATGGGCAGTCACGGGTGAGGAGGGCACTAATCAGGGGAGGGAATGGCTGATGCAGGCAGCTGGAAGAGCCATGAAAGCCAGTGTGAGATGGCTGGATTGCGCGGTAGATAGAAAGGTGGTAGATGGAGGCCTCCCACACACAAGGCCCCTGCAGCATGACTTAATGTGCCTGCCCCTGCAGCATGGATTATCCCAGAAAGTCACCAGTTCAGCTTCTGTGTGACATTCTAACCAGTATGTGGGAGGTGACGACTCAGGGAAAATGCCAGAGTGTCACACAGATGAGTGATGCTTGACAGACATGGCTAAGACCTGACATGCAGAGATTGGATAGCACACTAATCTCAGGTTGCTGCTTGCACACGGAGAGGGGGTGTGCGCACACGCACACAGGCAGCAAGAGAAGCAGCCACAGAAAAGGGGCAGGGAAACTATTCTAAGAGGATCAGAGGAGTCAGAGTAACAGCTGGGAAAGAGATAAAGGGAAGGACTCAAGGGAGGTGCAGAGAAGGAGCAGAGTTGGAGAGGGAACCACACAATACAGAGTGAGAATGGAGGGAGGCAGGGAAGAGCATGCCAGGGAAGGAAGGGTTCTGACAACTGGCAGGGAGGAGAGAAATCCCAGAGGCGATCCTTTCTGCTCACCTGCTGGAAGTGAGGAAAAGAAGAGGGAACAAACCTGCCCAGTGACTTTGGGAAGGGCTGAATGGGAAGCCAAAGGTTCCTCACGCAATCTGAGCCTGTGGGGAAAGGGTGTGCATCTTCACTCTCTCAACAGCAGATCAAGCAAGGCATGATGGAAAGCCTATCCTTAGAGCTCCAGGAGGACACCCTGTAGGGAGAGAAGAAACGGCTGGAAAGGGAAGTAGAGGGCTGAATATGTTACACCTGCTGTGACCCCAGGTCAGCAACCTGGGAGGAGAACTGTACTAGATCTAGCTTGCCAATTAGGTTACCGTCCATGCAGTTGCCCATATCTATTGCTACTGCAGCAAGTCATCTGTGTAAGGACCCATATAGATTCTACATTATCCTAGGACAGAGGTGGGTAAACTACGGCCCGCGGGCCACATCCGGCCCGCAGGACCGTCCTGCCCGGCCCCGGAGCTCCCGGCCAGGAAGGCTAGCCCCCAGCCCCTCCCCCGCAGCCGCACGGGGAGCACTCGACCCGCCGCTCCTGCCGGGCTGCGCAGCTTGCGCCTGCCCACCTCCCAGGCTTTCCAATAAGCAAGTCCTGCTGCTCTGAGCGGCATGGTAAGGGGGCGGGGAGGTTGGATAAGGGGCAGGGAGTCCTGGGGGGCAGTCAGGGAGCAGGGGGCGGTTGGATGGGGTGGGGTCCCGGGTGGCAGTTAGGGGGCAGGGAGTTCCGGGGGGCAGTCAGGGGATGGGGAGGTTGGATAGGCTTGAGAGTCCCGGGGGGCCTGTCAGGGGGCAGGGGTGTGGATAGGGGTCGGGGCAGTAGGGGACAGGGAGCAGGGGGAGGGTTGGATAGGCGTGGGAGTCCCTGGGGAGGGGCTGTCAGGGGGCGGGGGTGTGGATAGGGGTTGGGGCAGTCAGGGGACAGGGAGGATTGGATAGGGGACAGGGTCCCGGGAGGGGGCGGTCAGGGGACAAGGGGCAGAGGAGGTTGGAGGCTCTGAGGGGGGCAGTCAGGGGGTGGGAAGTGGGAGGAGGCAGATAGGGGGGCGGGGGCCAGGCTGTTTGGGGAGGCACAGCCTTCCCTACCCGGCCCTCCATACCGTTTTGCAACCCCAATGTGGCCCTCGGGCCAAAAAGTTTGCCCACCCATGTCCTAGGAGAAACAGAGTAAAGTAAAATGCAGGGACAGAGAGGGGAATCATTCAGATCTCCCCCAATTTATTAATAGTGACCAGGCTGACCTTCAAATGGCTGCTTGTCCAGCTACCGATGAGACACACTCACTGTGTCCCAGCTGCCCAGAGAGGGGATCTCTGTTTCTAGCAGAGAAAGGGAAAAAGTTGGAGCTGGCAAATAGGGAAAGCTGGGAATGTGAGCCTGGCAATCAACGCTGGTTGGGAGAGTAACACTGTGCTGCAACCAGATGATTGTGCCCTCATAGCTGTGTTCTGTTTGTCTCTGGTCACAGAAGTGAGATGAAGCGCTGGATGATCTCGCTGGCCCCAAATCGGAGAACCAAGTTTGTTTCATTCACATCCAGGCTCCTGGGTAAGAGATGCAGCACAGATGGAGAGATGGTTATTTAACTTGCCGTGTGTCGTGCTCTTTTTCAGAGATCCCTGCCTGGGCCATCTGAAATGCTGGTTGCATAGCAAATGCTGCAACTGAGGTTGCGTCCCTCAAGGACTCCCCACCCCACAGGATCTTGCCAGCACTCTGAGCGAGATTGACAGGATCAGCCTCTTTCCTCTCTGTGCCTGGCATTAAGGTTTCTCCCCTGCTCTCCACCTTCACTCCACCAAATCATTCTCACCAGATCACACTAGACATGACAAAAATGTTAAATCTTAAACTACCGCCTTCCCACCCACTGCCTCCCATTTGCTCAGAGTGTATCTACACTTACATTTTAGCCAGAAGCATTAACACAACTGTAAATTCTAGTGTAGACATGGCTCCAAAACTTTTGTTCCAATGCACAGTCTGTCCCTGACTGGATTTCCAACTCTACTTTCACCCTTCCCACCTTGCTGCTGTGTTTGGCACTGTTGTTCACCCTCTCCTCTTTGACATCTTGTCTACCCAGGGCTTCCGTGACAGCATCTGCTCCTGGTTCTTCTGTCTAGGTCCTCCTCCCTCTCACTCTGGGGTTTCTGTAGTGGTTCTGTGGTCGTCCCCCCCGCCCGGGTGGGCCAGAGCAACAAGTAGTCTTTAGACCAAAGCCTCCTGGCTTGGGCAGACAGCAAAACACAGTCTGGGACTCTGACTCTCTGGTTGGGCAGAGCAACAAGCCACAGGCAAGGCACAAGCCATCTGGCCTCGGGTGAGTAGGCCACCACCCCAGGGATGGGGTTGGCGGCAGGGAATAGGGGGACCCGAGTCCACCCTACTCCACAGGGCCTTGGCCTGGGACCCAAACAGTGGCGAGTGGTCAGCTCTGGGTCAGCGGGGAAGTCACCAAAACATGCTGACTCATTTTCTGATCACACAACTGGACTAATGTGTGGTTCCCCTGGGCTACTTCCTCCCCCAACCCCCTCCCTGGTGTAGCTCTGTAGTCCATAGGTCCTCAGTCTACTCAGGGGAAATGGCAGATGGCAGTCCCAGCAACTCCCCTCCACAGTCAGTCTCCTCCATGGGTGGGGCGCCACACAGCTCAGTCTTTGGTCAGAGTTCTGCAGTGGGGTACAGATGTGTCTGCCTCCTTCCCTGGCTCCGGCCCAACTGAGCTGGAGGACCTCCCTCTTACACTTCCTGTCCTGTCCCACCACTTCCAACATGAGGGCGGGGCTGGCTTGGCTCCACCCACCAGGGGGTGTGGGGCAGTTTCTCCCCATCAGGCTCTGAGGGAGGCCACTCTGCCTCACTACAGTTTCACAGAACTGTGTACTGAGCCCCCCCCCCCTTCAGCTAATCTCCTCCACTCACCACCTCAGCAATCATCTCTGCACATTGACCCACACATCTCCCTCTTCACTCCTGGCCTGTATCCATCCAGAATCCTGCATCTTAGTCTGTCTCTGACTTCTTTTCCTGGATGTCTGTCAACATAAGCTTAATGTGTCTAAAATAGAGTCCTTCATCTTCAGTCCCAAGTCCTCACCTTTCCGCTCTGTTACTGCCAACATCAGCAGCAGCTCCATCTCTCAAGCCTGTAACCACGGGTTTGTCTGCGAATTTCCCTTGCCCCACAACTCCAAGCAGCTTCCAAACCTTCTTGTGGCTGCCACCTCCCCCCCAACATCTAAGACCTGACCATTTCTTTCTGTCTCTGCAGCTAATTCTGCCTGTGCTCAGCCCAACCCTCTGCACGTTTAGTCCTTCCCAAAGGCCCCCCTCTGCCATGACACCAAAGGGAACTCACTGACAGAGGGGCCAGCTTGATCAGTCCCATAGGAACAGAGTGTACAACCTCCCTGGCCATTGTACATCTGAGGCTCATTCCCTAGCCACTGTCTTTCAGCCATGAGCAAATTGAGGCAGGGATTATGTTGCCTTTGTGGGCTGGGAAACACTGGGCACACTGACCGCTACCCAAAACAAGGGCTAACAATAGTTTGGGGAAGCATCGTAGAGCAGCCCAACCCCTGACGCTGTAAGGTGCCTTTTCCCCCCCAGCTTGCCCGTGCACTTGGAGCACTTCTCAGGCTGCTCTGACATGGCTCCTTCTCCCCTCCAGAGACCTGAGGGGTTAAGACGGTCCCTTCCCTCTGTAAGCAGTTTGTCAGGCCCTGCATCATCTCCCCTTTGGCCTAGCTCACCATTGTGCCCCTGCAGAGCTCGCTCCTATCCTAGCTAGGTCCACTTCCCTAGCAAACTGGCCCTAGCAACACACTTCCCTAGCAAACTGGCCCTAGCAACACACTTCCCTAGCAAACTGGCCCTAGCAGCCCTAACTCTTTACTCACTATATTCCTGCACTTAACCCAGTGCCTGAACGCCGATGGCTCAATATGTGTGTTTCCCTAGCAAACACACACACACATCATGAGCAGAGCAAGAGTAAATACATGGGGGCCACCCCTGGTCTGGGCAGAGCAGGCTGCCACAACAGAAGCCCTTTACCACAAGTGTGCGCGTTCCAAGGCTGTAAAAAAGCACACACCAAAAAGGTGTCCACTCTGGCTATGGCCAGTGTCTTTTGCTGGTAGGCCCAGAGCCTCATCCTGACTCCCATGGAGCTGTTCACAGAGCTGCGGGCCACCTGATTGGGCCTTGTGGGGCAGCCTGCTAGGGTTACCCCTAGCCTTCCCCACACTGAAGTTAACACTCAGCCAGGGTCTCTGCACCTTCTCATTGAGCCCTTTATAGCACTGGAGCCAGCCCACTTCTAGCAGACTACTGCTAGTTCAAAGGACTGTCCGGCACAGGCACAGCCCTGTATCATAGAATCATAGAACTTAAGATCAGAAGGGACCATTATGATCATCTAGTCTGACCTCCTGCATGATGCAGGCCACAAGAGTTGACCCACCCACTCCTGAAATAACTCTCACCCTTGACTCAGCTGTTGAAGTCCCCAAATCATGATTTAACGACGATCCAGGCAGCAGGTGTGTCACCAACCCTGCATTGTGTGGGATAACACTCTGGGAGCATAAGGGAACCAGGGATAGTATGATACAGTAATACCTGTTTCTAAGTTTACATGCTCCATTTCTCATGCCATATTTTGTGCTGGTACCTTAGAAGCCTCTTCCCCCATCTTGCTCTAAGGGCTTGTCTACACTTAAAAGGCTGCACCAGGAGGGCTTCTCCCGTTGGTGTAGGTAATCCACCTCCCCGAGAGCGCTGGATTTTCCACACCCCAAGTGATGTAGTTATACAAAAGTTGCTCGTGCAGACCAGCCTATGCCATTTTATACTGTACAGTAGTCACAGGACTCTGGGGCAGCTGGATTACTTTGTCCCTCTCCCTCCCTTCCCATTGTCAGATTGCCCCCAGGTGCAGTGTGTCCATCCATATGTGGCTCAGCAACCAGACGAGTTGTCCCTGGAGCTGGCAGATGTTCTTAACATCCTGGACAAGACAGATGACGGTAAGAGCGATGGGGCTCCAGGCATCCCTAAAATCACTCATCACAAGGGCGACAGAGCTGTCCCCGGGACAGGCTGCTTTTGAACACAGAGGGAGGTTCCTCTAGATAAAAAAAGTGCCCTTGTTGGACAACCTGGGGTTCCCTGAATGGTTGTTACTCCCTGTCGCTCATGGGACATCAGCATCAGAGGACAGACCCCTAGGGACAGTGACCCTGTAGGCAACAGCAGAATTTAGCTGTCATTGGGACTAATCATCAGCTAAGGCCCTCATTCCTGTACCTTGCACTCCCTCTTCTGGCTGAGAAGTGCAGCTACGTCCTGTCCCTGCTCTGGGTCTCTGTACCGATGTAGCCAGGAATGGTTAGCAAAGAGGTAGCATCTGCTTTTCACTCATCTGCTTTTTAGCCAGTTTTGCAACTAGGATACAAGGTCAGGTGACTTGTGAGTCAGTGGCTCAGAAGGGATTAGAGCCCAGGCTTTTCCTGGTTTCTTAATCCTTACCTGTATCCGCTAAGCCACCAGTCTGTCTCAAGGGCAGTAATTGAACCCAAGCCCTCCAAAGCATAGCCCTGGTGGCTCGCTCTCACTCGTACTCATTCCTGCACTTGGGCATTCTAGTCTGTTGACTTGTCCCACTACATGTTTTCCCTGCCCCTCAGGTTGGATTTTTGGGGAGCGTCTTCATGACCAGGAAAGGGGCTGGTTCCCCAGCTCTATGGGGGAGGAGATTCTGAACCCCAAGATCCGATCGCAGAACCTAAAAGAGTGTTTCCGGGTCCACAAGTCGGATGACAGTCAGCGGAGGAAGCTGGGCAGCAGGAATCGCCAATGACCCCTGGTCTCCCCGAGCCCTGGAGCACAAGAAATATCTAATGGCTTATGAAGAGAGATGGAGGGCAGATGCTGCAGGCTGAGAGAAGGAGGTGGTGGTGCTGGTACTATGGGCCAGGGCACAGGGCCTGGTCTTAACATGCTGGTCACACCCACTCCTACACAAATAGACTTTGCTCTGTTTACTAAGTTCTTCCCTCCACATTTTGTATTCCTCCGGAGACCAACCCAAGGAAGAGGAGAGGCCACTTGTCTAAAGCTCAAGGAACTATTCAATGTAATGGATTGCCAGTTGTGCTGCCAACCCCAAAGAGTGCCAAGTGCGCCCCTGTGCAGTGAGGAGCTACTGGACAAGACCGCACCAGAGCCACCCAGGAGGTTCACCACAGCTGTAACCTACCAGCTGGTCATATATAAGGGTTGCTTCAGTTGCTTTTCTAGTATAAGTGGATAGAATCGGCTGGGGAACAGTTCTACCTTACGTACCATAGAAAACTCTCAGTCTCCTAGCTACCCCCTCGCTGAGAGATTCCATTGTAGGAATGGGTTCGTGCCACCCCACAACATAGTTCTGTGCATACACACTACAGCTGAAGCCATTTACCTCTTCCAGTAGGCACCTGGCAATTAACATAATGGCAATAGGGGCTTTCTTTTTGTGGAGCACATGGTGCTTTTCTGGGTCAAAGCACTTAGCAGAACCTCTAAGCTTGGCAGCACCCCTGTGAGTTAGGTTACTTTAAGTCTCCATTTTATAGGTGGGGAAATTGAGGCAGAGAAGTTCTCACACCTGAAATCACAAAGGGAAACTGTGCCAGAGCTGAGACTAGAATTCAGGACTTCTGATGCCTGATTCCCAGTCCTGTTGTTGGGCTGCTGGGCCCACTCCTCCCCCCATACTGGTCTTTGAGCCCAGTTCTAGGCAAATGCGCTAACAAATTAAACTAACAGCACCACACCGTGCTTTTCAGCAGCCCTAACTCTTTACTCACTATATTCCTGCACTTAACCCAGTGCCTGAACGCCGATGGCTCAACCCCCAGGGGGTACCAAATGCAAGGTCCTCTGTGCACAGAACAGCAGCAGCATCCACCTGCTGCCACAAGCAGGCAGAGCCCTGCTGTGAGAGGAACACATGATGGCCTTCACCCTAACTGCACTAACAGACGAAGGCACAGGCAAGACAGTAGCACCGGTACATGGGGTTTCTCTGCCAGAGTGCACTGCACACATTCAGAGAGAGCAGATAGGGTAAAAGGAACTATGAGGCCACTGAATTTGCACATCAGCTGACAAACCATTACACACGGATGATATTCTAGCAGAGCCAGAGGCTTCAAATGTAGGGGCCATTTCCCAGGTTTGTAAATTTGCAGGACCTTGCTCAATCCATTGTCAGTTCCTATTTGGAATGTAATGTAAACTGACCATTTCCACAAATCTCTACCACATTCCCAGACAGCTCCGTGGGCTGTGGAGTGTGTTTCCAAAGGGAGGGGCTGCACTCAGCCACCCCGCTCATGCAGAGGCAGCCCAGCAGCAGTCGGCCCATCCTGAACAAGGAGAACTCAAGCAAAATAGCTGAAGTTGGCCAGGGAGGTAGGGGACATTGTACTAAAGCTATGCGAGGGCCTGCACCTCCTCTCTAAGCCCAGCTGTGTGCATGAACTGTATGTACAGTATTGATGCCTCCATGTATATAGGAAAGTCCTCAGTAGCCAGAAGGACAAGGGAATCATTTCCTTATATGATGCAACTCAACATTGCATGAAACACAGGGCAAGGGATCAAGAGCTTCGGCAGGGAACTGAGAACGGACAGTGGTTGGAAACTGACCCTGAATAAGCATCCTAACAACAAATGGCTATTGGGCCTGCTCTGCTCTAAGCGGTTCCAGAGCAGCCCCTTCTCTGAGTGGCCCTTTGTTAGCTACAAAAAGGACAACTGACCCAAAGCATTTATTTGCATGAACATAAATCAGGGAATTTAAATTATTCCGCATCTTTCTGTGATGCAGTAAAGCAGAGTCTTCCAGGCATTTCTTGACACTCAGTGCTGCTTCTGATCTCTGCGCCTTCCCCTGCTAGCCTTGCTTAACACCCCACTCTCCACACTCAGATTGGGCAGTATCATGTCAGTGTGGTTGTGGTCAAAAAGAGTGTAAAGCCAGCACCTTCTTACTCAGCTGATAGACGAGTCACCACCGTGTGCTTTAGACCCTATCTACATTAGACGTATTTGCACTGGTGTCACACTACAATTGATGCAGTCAATTACCGGCATAAACCCCACTTTACATCACTGCTGTGTGCCTGCATCAGAGGCTCATGCCACTGTCACTACATTGAGGTACTTTAGTGTAACTGTCTCTACTGTAGACAGGCTCTTCATACAATGCAGTCATTAGTATTGCAGCGCTAACACAGCTATGGGAGAGTGCGTGGAATTCAGTTGTGGCTTGCATACGAGCAGAATTGTTAAGGTTCAAGTGCATGGAAATCTTAATGCTGTATTCAACTCCTAGATACCGCAATGAGGAGCACATCAGAAACAGCTGACAAATTCAGATCCTGCTCTCTTACACCTGAGAACATTCATAGTTACTTAAGTGCCTATGGGTATGTCTACACAGCAATTCAACCCCTGTGGCTGGTCCGGGTCAGCTGACTCAGGCTTGGGCTGCGGGGCTGTAATATTGATGTGTACAAGTTTCGGCTCTGGCTGGAGACTCAGTTCTGGGACCCCTCAAGGGGGGCTGGTCCTAGAACCCAGCCCGAGCCTAATTGTCTACACAGCAATTTTTATCCCTGCAGCTCAAGCCAGCTGATCTGGACCAGCTTTGGCTATGCCACAGGTCTTGTATTCCAGTGTATTCCAATGAGAGCAGAGCTCACCTCTCAGTATGATTACTACTGGTGATATGTGAGCCAGAAGGGCCTCAGCTTGACTGACAGATTCCAGCTTGGGTTTGTGAGGCTGGCAGTTAGAAAAAGAATTGCCATTTGACTTGTAAATGGAGCATATTTTATCCAGAGATGCTATAAGTACAAAGACCACAAATAAATTGTACAGTCACTTTTCTAAGTACAACCAGACTAAGCTCAGGGTCCAAGACTCTCAGCAGCAGCTGTTTACAGGTAATTAGTTTAAAGCCAAAACATGAAGCTCTAGCTATGAAAACTATGTAAGACAAATAGATACAAGCATATTACAGATCATTCAGCCTTGCCCAAATTGTCATGAACATTTCCTAGCCCTGGCACTTGCCTGGGACAAAAAATGATTTTTACAATGAAAACGAAGATACTGTAGTCACCAATTAAAAAATTACTTGTCCTAGGCTAGGGGGCAATTAATTTTACCTGGCTGAGATCATTCAATGGCCAACTTTGGAGGAGAGGGGTTTCCAGTCTTTCACTGGCCTTTGCCCTCTATCTCAGAACCCTTGGACTTACGCCAACACCTAAGTCACTTTATAGTGGTTTTTGGGGACTCCTAACTGTCACACTTGGTACATTATATTCAGCCACTGAATCGGGTTTGTTCTATCTACATTTTTAACCTCCTCCATTCCAGTCACACAGTCCGTGTCAGTTTCAGGTGGTCTAATGCTATCGATGGGCTCAGTCTGTGAAACATGAGTGCAGGTTTGAGATCCCAGGTCATTATCAGACTGCCTGAGTGAACTGAAAAGAACTCGTTGTTGTTGTTGTTGTTTTTCTTGTGGTGAAAATACAGCTGACTGCGCCAGCAACTTCCAAAGCCTGGCCCTGTTTGCGTTTTCATTTTCTCATCCAGTGTGAGACCATCATCACCATTTTCCTCCCCCATCACGCTCATGTGACTCAGCGCATAGCCAGAATGGAGTCAGTTCCATTCCCCTTCCTAGCTCTGTCCCAGCCTCATGAACATGTTAGTGAGTGGAAGCAGTAAAGACCTAAAGCAATACTGAGCCTTTCAGCTCAAGCGCTGGTTCACATCTGGATCCAGGCACCAGGGACAGAGTTAATACCAGTTGACAGTTGTTTGGTGGCCTAGGTTTAAGAAGTGAGAATGCTTCGCTCAGATGGCCACATAACAAGTGACACCATTCACATGGGACATAGATCAGGGGTAACAAGAGTGTCTGTGGGTCAGTGTTGGTGCATGCAAGAGGCTGCTCGCACTGACCATCCCGTGCCATTTTCGTGGAGTGAGGATTTCAGTTCTTACTGCTAGCAACTCAACCCCTTTCCCAGTAAACAGCAACTGCTGCTTATCTGACATTCATACAGCACTACAATCTGCCCCAGCAATCATTACCCTGGGGGTCAGGCGCTGCCCATTCAAAAACACCTCACTAAGGGTATGTCTATACTACAGCAGCAGTGCTATGGCATCGCAGCTGTAGCGTAGATGCTTCCTACAACAAAAGGGGGTTTTCCATCAAGGTCATTAATGGACCTCTGAGGGCCATTCTTCTGTCGACCTAGTTGCACCTATACTGGAGGTTAGATCAACCTAATTGTGTGACACAGTGCAAAATTTTCCAGAGCCCTGAGCAATGTAACTAGGTGGGAATAAATGTTCCTATTTAAGTGATGGGCAGTGAGAGCAGTTGCTGGTGGGACAGTCTCAGAGTTCAGCTTCTAACAGAGACATCCATTGTCTCGGGCAATTGCCTGTCTAGTCTCACGCTGCTGTCATCACCCTTTCTTGCACCTTTGGATGCGAGAGCACTTTCAATATGGTCTCACACTGAACAGAAAACACCGAAGGTCCTGTTCAGATCTTTGACAGGCAGCGGCTGCTGCCACGTTTGACTGCTTACCGCTATACATCAGAGTTCTCCAGTAGCATCTCAAACAAGGCACCATCCCTCAGGGGCACTAAATTGCAAGAGTCCATATGGAGCTGGAGGAGAATATTGAAAACAGGAGGAAATATGATGAGAGCAAGAGAGCCATCAGTCACTTCAGCATATGAAGGTATCACAGCCCAGGCATGCAACCATATATGAAAAGTTCGGGGGTGACCAGGAGTGGGAATGCAACAATCCTGTAGCTGCATCTCCAAAATAGTTAGAAGTCGGGAGGCGACGATGGGGCGTCTCTCTAATCCTAGTAGTGGTTGTGCCTGCGTCACAGACCACTGAGTATTGATCAGGAGCAAGTAAAGTGTGTGCATAAGGAAGAGTATCTAAAAGTTCGTGCCCCGCAATGAAGGGGAGTGGCTTGTAGGGGTGAGTGTAACAGGTGGGCTGTGGGATCAGAAAGCCATTAAGCAAAATCCACAACAGCAGGGTGAAGTCAGTTTCCTTGCCTGAGTCCCTCCCATCCCTGCCCTGGATTGCTCCTGCCAGGATAAGAGGGATATTAAAGCTCATGCTGTGAATGCTTTGCTGCTGGTGGTTGTTTGCGGGAAGCAAGGGCAGCAGCTATGCGTAAGTGCCACAGAGTCACAAATCTCTCAACTTCCAGCAAAGGACCAGAACAATTCTGTGGCTCAGAGCAGCATGAGCAACCCAGAGACGCTCCTGCAGCATCAGCCCACATGGCTCTAATTTACCACTGAGGTGGGAGTAAAACATACATGGAGGGCAGTGGTGGCGTTAAAGTCTGTTAAAAGGCCCTGAGACTCCTCATTGAGGTGCATCCTCAATGGGGTCCTTTGCAGTCAGACACGGATGGAGTAGGCCAGAGCCCAGAGACAGAGACAGGCAGAAGACATTTGTATCAGGAAAAAGCTTTTATTCAGTTCAGGAGGCAGAGAATTTTCGCAGGGTGATGACGATGAGGGCCACAATCACAGACGTGCCCAGGAGAGCAGCAATTACGATGGCACTGATAGCTCCAGGACCCAGAGACCCTGCAGAGAACCCAGGGAGAGAAAAGAAAGGCTCAGAACAGCACAAAGAGCTGGAGGTCACTCCAAGCTAAAGACATGTGGAAAACAGTGTATCCACAAATCCCTGGGCACATGGAGCTCAGCAGACTGCCCAGCTCCAGGACCAGGAAGGCTGAGGCAGGAATGTCCAGTGTTGTCCCCACTAATCTCTAGGCAGCCACAGGAGATAGTATTTAGTGAGGACACGCTCCACCCTTCCCCTCCACCCAGGTGGCTGAATCTTCCACTCCTGCAATACTCAGCCCCCATTGCCCTTGGGCGCGATCCCGCATGCCTGGGAAATACACAGTGCACAACTATGGAAATGACTGGCGCAATTGTTCTGCAGAGCCGCCCCCACACTGCGCATTCAGCAGCCAGTGCTTGCACCGCAGGCCCCAGCACGTGTACGGATGGGGCCAGGGCTATTGGGATTTTACAGTGGTTGATTGAAGAAAGCCAGTTTCAAACATGAATGTTCCTCTACCAAACTCCAAGGAAAAATGGGATAAAACCAAACCACCTGCACTAATCATTAACATTCATTTAAAACCACTTCCCCATTCCTCCCTCCCCCCTGCAACACCCCGAGTGACACAAGCACCCTGCAGACACTACAGCTGCTGGCTTCCATCCCCATGCCCTACAACAGCCCTTCTCCCTCAGATGGCAGCAAGGCTTCCAAGGAGCAGTGGTGCTGCTGCTGGCTTCCCTTTGGAAACCTCATGAAAGCCACCGCCAGTAATCCCAGTGGCTCTGGACCGGTGACAACCAAGTGTTGGAAGCCTTGGGGTGGGGTGAAAATGAGCAAGGGAGGGAAGTGGAGAGGGGGAGGAAGATAAGAGGGAAGCATATTTTAAAGTGATGCCTGGATCTTAGCATTTGCTATAGACTTGAAGGCAGTGCAGTAACCTGGGTGGGGAAGGGGCTGTGTAGCCACAGGGGTGCGTGTTCACTAGGAGATAATTGCCTGGGGCCAGATCACACATGATGGTTGGAGCCGCAGGCAGGGTCTCCGGCATGGTCCTGCCCTTTGGGAGAGTTCAGGAGACAGAGAATTTTCACAGGGTGACAACAATCAGGGCCACAATCACAGAGGTGCCCAGGAGAGCAGTGATCACGGTGGCACCAATAACTCCAGGACCTTGTGGTCTCTTTACATCATTACCTCCCTTGGCCCATCATGACACACAATGTATCGACATAGCTTTGTCCCAACCGTCTATACAGTGAGCCCTTTCTCAGCTGGCCTGCCAGCTGCGCTTGTTTCATTCCAACAGGGAAACACTCATTGTAATTGCAGGGTGGGGTGTGTGTCTGGTTGAGAGGTTCTCGTGGTCTCTCTGCGTTTATCCTGACAAAGCTTTCAGATGAGTGATGATGTGACACAGCCCAGCCACTGAACTATACCCAGGGGTGTCACAGCTGCTTAGCTGCCCATCTCTCCCAGTCAAGAGGTTCAGATAGCAGCAATGCTGTCACCTCAACACAATCACTGAATGCAACTTCCTTGTGTCACATGACAGCAACTCAGGGAACTGTCGCTATCAAGCAGGTCTCTGATCAGATAACTGACCTTCTGACGGCACATGTCTTTAGCACAGTGGCAAAGGGCACTGCTAGCCAAGTGACCCTTCCTGTGATCATTCACCAGGACACGTGTTGTATTTTAAACCTCCCTCCACCTTCCAAGTTAACTCACTACAGACTTTAGAAGTCAGTTGGGAAAGTGGCACTTCACTCCTGCCATGGTCTTTAAAATCTTTGAGAAAGAACTTTGATTATTCTTGTGGGCTAACGGGGAAACCGTCTCTGCATGGCCCCATGTTACAGCTGTGGTGTGGATAGGGTCACTCAGACAAACGAGCCCAGAATTACTTACAGAGGGAAACAACAGGGACACAGAGTGAGAGGAGAAGAGAACAACGAAGAGACACAAGCAGTGGGGGAAAAGAACTTTACAGACATGATCTGAACATAGCTAGAGCATGGAGCTGGAGCGAGACAGCGCAGCTTTCCGGAGGGCAGGAGCTGCACAGCAGAAAGCTCTTCCACCAAAAGCAGGAACACCATGGGGAGGGGCAGAGAAGGCTAATACAGGACACGCAGAGGGAGTAGGGATAGGAATAAACAGAAATTCCATTAGGCTCCTATCTCGCGCTGTATCAGAGGAGTGCAGTCCCAAGGAAATAACATTCAAGGTGAAAGAGCATAGGAGGCAATGCATGCGGTTTTCACACGATTAGTTAATGATGAGGACAGACTCATTTGGATTTTCCATTACCACAGACATTGTTCTTGTTACACAGAAGACCAAAGAAGATTCAGCAAGACACAATATAAACCCAGGGGGCTTTGTAAGGGTCTGAAACATCTGAGCTGCTTGGAACTCCTGGATCGGGTTCCAAACATGGGGAACTGAGGGCTAGTTTATTGGAGAGCGAAGCCTGTGGGGACAGGAAGTGCTGTGATGGGACACAATGACCCTGCAGGATTCCAGAGTCTGGCTGATTTCCTTCTCTAGGCCATCTCACTGCTAACCCTAGTAGGTTAAATAGATTTTGGGGCAGGGAATCCATCCTTGTTTTGGGTAGTGCCTATGGGCCATTAAACATCCGGCGGTGCTGCAGAGCTCAGGCAGGCTCCCTACCTGTCCTGGCACTGCGCTGTGCTCTGGAAGTGGCCAGCAGGTCCAGCTCCTAGGCGTGGTGGGAAGTGGGGGGGTTCCACAAGCTACCTCTGCCCTGAGCACCGGAGGGCGGTGCCTGTGGGCAAGTGCAGTGTGCCATGCCTAGGAGCTGGACCTGCTGACTGCTTCTGGGGCAGATAAGGAGCCTGCTTTAGCCCCGCTGCGCCGCTGACCAGGAGACACCCGAGGTAAGCCCACACCCCAACCATGAGCCCCAACTCCCTGCCCCAGCCCAGAGCCTGTACCCCTTCCTGCACCCCAACCTCCTGCCTCAGCCCCCAGCCCCCTCCCACACTCCGAATCCCTCGGCCCCACCACCCAGCCTGGAGCCCCCTCCTGCACCCCAAACCCCTCATCTCCAACCCCACCCCAGAGCCTTCACCCCCATCTGCACCCCAACCCCCTGCCCCAGCCCAGTGAAGTGAATGAGGGTGAGGGAGAGTGAGCCACCGAGGGAGGGGGAATGTAGTGCACAGGGGTGGGGCCTCAGTGAAGGGGTGGGGCTAGGGTGTTCAGTTTTGTGCAATTAGAAAGTTGGCAACCCTAAGAGTGCCATGTATATCTATGGTGCTAAACAAGCGATAAAGAACAGAATGGCTTATACGCCAGCATTCATTTCCCCTTTCCCTGGAGATCACAGATAACAGGGAGTTCTCAGCAATACCTTATGGATTTTCTCCTAAACCATGGTAACATTTGCTCCAAACAGAAGGGCTCGGGTGTGCAGGTGATGGCTGTGGGCTGGACAGTTCTAACTGAGGATGGTGCAGGGTGCTGCCTGGGAGACTCCTACGTACCGTTATCATCCAGACGGTGCAGGTGGGTGGTGTCCTCAGGCTCATACTCCGAGGTGTACGGGGGGAAGCCTGTAAAGTCCGAGAAGCGGCCCGTGGTGGTGGCGGCATCAAAGGGGCCCCCTCCCGACGGCAGCTCCGGCGGCTCGTTCCACAGCGTGGGGGCAGGTCCTTGGGGATACTCTGCTGGAACAAGCATAAACCCCAATCAACCACCGATGCCTCTACAGCACTGGGCTACTGGCAATTGTTTGCTAGGATTCCTGCCTACAGGGCCCAGTCTCAACTTACAGCCTGTACTGGCCAGCCTGTCTCACCACTGCCCTCTGCTCCGCAACATGTTAGAGCCGCTCACAATTGCCAGTGTTTGCTTTGGGGGGGGGGGGGTGTGCTGAGCCTTAATCCCCACCATCATCATCTAAATGGCTCTCAGCTGTGGCCTTTCTGCAGCTAAAGATTCCCTCCTCTATGGCATGGCATATGTAAATGACCTCAGCTGAGTCATACTACATGGCAACCTAGCCTGCAGATGGACCCAGGGCCTCCAGGATCCCAGAACAGAAAAATACCCTTTCCAAATGTCTAATTAAACCACATACACAAGAGGTGCAAGAAAAGCCCCATTTAATGAGGGCACTTTCTTTGCCCCTCTCAGGGTTGCATTGTGCAGACCATCACGCTGGGGAAGGGTTGCAAGCAGTTTGGAGAACAGGGTTAGAATTCAAGACAAGCATAACAAATTGGAGAATTGGTCTGAAATCCACAAGATGAAATTCAATAAAGACAATTGCAAAGTATGACATTTAGGAAGGAAAAAAATCAAATGCACAACTACAAAATGAGGAATAATTGGCTAGATCGTTGTACTGCTGACAAGGATCTGGGGGTTGTAGTGGATCAGAAATTGAACAGGAGTCAACAATGTGATTGCAGTTGCAAAAAGAGATATTATTATTCTGGGGTGTATTAACAGGACGACTGTCTGGACACATGGGCGGTAACTATCCTTTTCTACTCAGCAGTGGGGAGGCCTCAGCTGGAGTACTGTGTTCAGTTCTGCGCACCACACTGAGAAATATGTGGATAAATTGGAGAGAATCCAGAGGAGAGCAACAAAAATTATAAAAGGTTTAGAAAAACCTGACCTATAAGGAAAGGTTAAAAAACTGGGCATGTTTAGTCTTGAGAAAAGAAGACTGAGTGGGGATCTGATAACAGTCTTCCAATATGTTAAAGGCTGATACAAAGAGGATGGTGATTAACTGTTCTCCATGTCCACTGAAGGTAAAACAAGAAGCAATGGGCTTAATCTGCAGCAAGACAGATTGAGGTTATATATTAGGAAAACTCTCTAACTCTAAGGGTAGTTAAACTCTGGAATAAGCTTCCAAGGGAGGTTGTGGAATCCCTGTCATTGGAGGTTTTGAAGAACAGGTTGGACAAACACCCGTCAGGGCTGGTCTAAGTTTACTGATCCTGCCTCAGCGCAGGGGGCTGGACTTGATGGCCTCTTGATGTGCCTTCCAGCCTGACATTTCTAGGAGTCTATGAAAAGCACTAGAGACTAGGGGTGACATCCTGGCCCCATTGACATTAGTGGCAAAACCCCATTGATTCAATGGGGCCAGGATTTCACCCTAGGTGCTGGAAACAGAGCTGGTGAATGAGCAGAAAGGCAGATGCCATAAGGTGTACATTGGGGGAAAAAAATGTTCGCTAGGATGTAAGTGGGGATGAGCAGGAAGAAACCTGCTGTGACTAATGCTGGGGGTGTCTGACGGGTTGTATCACAGAAACCCTTTTGGGACTGCCACCTGATGTGCCTAGACTACCTCTGAGCCCATTTTCTGATGAGCCAGGCACGCTTGCCTGCTGCAAACACAGATCCAAGTCTGAACCACGTCCCGCATGAGCTGCAGGCTTAACTGAAAAAAGCTTAAGTGCTCCTGTCTCCAGCACTCAGATACCCAGCTCCCAAAGGGATCCAAACCCCAAATAAATCCGTTTTACCCTGTATAATCTCAAATTGTTTGCCCTCTATAACACTGGTAAAGAGATATGCACAGCTGTCCCCCCCCCCCCAACCCCCCAGGTATTAATACTTACTCTGGGTTAATTAATAAGTAAAAAGTGATTTTATTAAATACAAAAAGTAGGATTTAAGTGGTTCCAAGTAATAACAGACAGAACAAAGTAAATTACCAAACAAAATAAAATAAAACACGCAAGTCTAAGCCTAATACCGTAGGAAACAATGCAGGTAAATCTCACTCTCAGAGATGTTCCAATAAGCTTCTTTGACAGACTAGTCTCCTTCTAGTCTGGGCCCAATCCTTTCCCCTGGTACAGTCCTTGTTCCAGATCAGGTGGTAGCTAGGGGATTTCTCATGACTGCAGCCCCCTTTTGTTCTGTTCCACCCCCTTATATAGCTTTTGCACAAGGTGGGAATCCCTTGTCCCTCTCTGGGTTCCCACCCCTTCTTCTAAATGGAAAAGCACCAGGTTAAAGATGGATTCCAGTTCAGGTGACATGATCACATGTCACTTCATTACCCACTTGCCAGCACACACATATACAGGAAGACTTACAAGTAAACAGAGCCATTTACAACCAATTGTCCTGGTTAATGGGAGCCATAAAGATTCCAAGCCACCATTAATGGCCCACACTTTGCATAATTACAATAGGACCTCAGAGTTATACTTCATATTTCTAGCTTCAGATACAGAAATGATACATTCATACATATAGGATGAACACACTCAGTTGATTATAAGCTTTGTAATGATACCTTACAAGAGACCTTTTGAATTAAGCATATTCCAGTTACATTATATTCACACTCATTAGCATATTTTCATATCATCATATGGAGTGCAATGTCACAGGGTGAACAAAGCCTAAGCCAAAGAAGGGGCTGCCTGTCAGGGTTAAGGAGAGCATGCTCCTATGATAGTTTCCACTAGATAATTTTCCATTTCACACAGACCCTTGCAGCAACATGGGTTAGCAAGAGGGGCTAGAGCAGCCTCCTGCTGGGACACTGACTAGAATACAACCGTGTTTGTTCCAGGCCCTTGCACTGATCCAGTGCTGTTGCTGCGTCCTCTCCACCAAACACAAAGCTGTGTATAAACACGAGAAACCATAAACACCAAGTCTAAGCCTACAAGGAAGTTTTCCCAATGGTGATTTTTCCTAGCAGGGAAACAAGCGCCACATATCTCAGCAATGATCAGGACAATTGTTTGTACCGAGCGACTGATCAGCTCTGTGCTTGGATGCATTTACAACTCTCTGCAGCTCGGAAAATGAAAGCAAAGCACATTAGCCCAGGGCTGTTCAGCTCCTGGCCATTTTCCCCTCCCAGAAGTGATCAAGGTCTAAGTGCTGATAGGGCCTTTGCACAGCTAAGTCCTCTGCCTGAACACAGTTAGCTCTGCAGAGGGAGTCAGAAGCCTCCTGCCAGCAGCAGCAGCCGTTTGGATGGGGCACATCCCCTGGAAGCATGGCAGACAGGAGCATTCAGAGACTTGAACCCTCCCCAGATGGCGCCCGTTGGGGCTGCCCAGGGAGAAGAGTGAAAGAAACTGCATTCTGTTTGAGGCTGCAATTCACATCCTGTTATTTCTTTTCCCAGCAGGGTCGGCTGGGACTGAGGGCTTTCCTGTTTACGTGTGGCTGGTCCAGAAGTCTGTATCAATGCTCATTTTGTTCAGGTGGGACAACTCAGAGGCCCCAGTGAGAAATGGAGACATTCCACAGGTCCCTGCTGAAACCACTGGGAATGTCGCACTGGGATGGAAAATCTAGCAGAGCAGCCAAGGCCAGGGACATCTCAACTGACACTCTGGGTATCTAGGCTGAGAAAGTTGAGGGCAGGGATCCAGAACAGCCCAGCTTCCTGGGCTGTGAAAATCTAGGCCACACCCAGGGCAACTGCTCCATGGGGATTCAGTTAAAGAATGACAGCATCTCGCGTGCTCACTAAACGCCGGCAGGTCTCATTGCAGCCCACGTGGCAGAGTGGCGAGGGTTGGCTGTCATGTGATATGCAAGTTAAGGTACATGCACCCAGAGACTATCTAATTAGGTGCATGCTATAAACAGTGATAAACTAAACTCTGCATTGGGCTGAGTTGAGAGATTCATTCTAGGCTCCTGCTCAGACATCTGTGTGTTTCAAGGTTCCACAAAACAGAAGCCAGCCAGAAACAGTGAGTTCCCTGGGCTGGGGCTTGGGCATGCTGGGAGCAGAGCTGGGCTGTCTAGAACAGTGGTTTTCAACCTGTGCTCCACGTGGACCCCTGGGGGTCCACAGACTATGGCTAAAATTTCCAAAGGGGTCCGCACCTAAATTTGAAATTTAAGGGTCTGCAAATAAAAAAAGGTTGCAAATCACAGTTCCAGAACCACATTTTCATCTGTTTGCGTGTACACAGTGAAATTGACGTTTATTGACATTTACTGATAAAAAAAATCTAATCCTTCCAACTTTAAGTAGGTTGCACTTTTATGCAAATTACAGGCAGTGTATGGAGGAGGGGAACCCAGTGTTATCTGTCAAAGCTACACACCCAAAGCATTCACAGGCTCAGTACAAAACCAACTAACAATGCTACATAGTCTTGGTCACCATCTACTGGCACATTATCTATGAACTGATTACACTTACACATGTGCCTTATTATAGAGCAGGGGTGACCAAACTGCAGCTCACAAGCCACATGTGGCTCTTTTACAGTTAAAGTACAGCTCATGGATCCCCCCACGCCTCCCCATTCTTCTCCTATCAGACTGGGGGGGAGAGGAGGAGCTCAGGGTGGTGGGGCTAGGGGCTTCTGCCCAGTGGGGAGGGGATCTAGGAGCTTCAGCCCCACAGGAGGTGCCTGAAGATTGTTGCATGCAGCTTGGAGGATCAGTAAGTTTGGCTACCCCTGTTATAGAGCCTGGGGTTTCAGCTACCAAGACACAAATCAAGAGGAAGGAGAAATTTAGTGATAACGTTTAGTCAAGTCAGCAGGTAAAAGTGCAAAACAGAGTTGTGGCTATTTAATTAGCCACTGGCACTACTAGCCTATTGGTTTCAGAACAGACCCATGTGTATGAAACTTTTGAGCCCCATTTCTAAACTGCTTGGTTGCATGGGGGAACTGTCCAAGTCATGACCTCACTCACTGTGTCAACACAACAAGCACCAGTACCAACACTGGAGCCAGGACTGGCTGGCAAAGACAAGTGGCTCCAAGAAAGAGAATGATTTGATTACATGAGACCTCAAGCCAATATAGCAGTGTGTACTCCTCCCGTCTGATCAGGCACTAAAATGTTAGCAAACATAATGGGCTCATTGCTTGGAGCAAACACCATTCCTCGGGACCATGCTCAGTCGTTGGGAACGTTCTGAAAGTGATTGTTTGAGAGTTTATTTTTTCTGATGCAAGATACTCTAACAGGGTAATAGAAAGGTTCTTTATATAGTCAGACCAGATCCCAGTGCTACATGTCTCGTCTCTCCTGTGGCCATTGATGGCATCTTTAACACACGGAACATTGTTGGGAACTGCATTCATTGCACTAAAGGATATTCACCGCTGCAGGACTTGCACAAAACTCAGTGCTAGATAAGTGAAGGAAGAACGGATTCTGACTCTGGTTTTAAAGTGCTTTTATACCCTCTAGTGATTTTTAAGCCTTGATATAATCTGACAGATTCTGGATTAACGGTTTGTTAATTTCCCCCTCTGATTAAACACACTTTCAGTTCACCTACAAGACCAGGACAGTGCGTGTTACACATGATTTTTCTGCCTTGAACTCTTGTGGTTTCACTCTACTAAAGAAAAATGCAACCTCTTTGCAGCTGTTTTGGAGCGACACTAACAATACTTGTCAGTTTAGAGCATATACGAAAACCTACACACACAGGAACTTAAGTAGCCATGTCAGAGACACACCAAGAGTCTGACAGACCTACCCCAACTTGGAACTGCTTAACATATCATCCTTAACTGCCTACTCTGGAGATAAGATGCCATAGGATTATGCAATTATCTGAGACTCCTGCACTAATCAACACAAGAAGGGAAACTAAGGCTATGTCTACACTGGCAACTGAACGACAAAACGTGTCTTTCAGAGGTGTTAAAAAAAAATCCCCCCAAAAGACAAAAGCTCTGCCAACAAGTGCCGGTGTGAACAGCTCTTTGTCGTCAGGAGCGTTCTCCTGCCAACAACACTAACGCTGCTCATCGGGGTTGGATGATTTTGTTGGCAGGAGAACCGACAAACAGCGGCTTCACTGTGCGCCTTTTAGCAACACGGCTGTAGCAACACAGCCCTGTCGCTAAAAGCTGCATAGTGTAGACATAGCCTAAGTCAGAAGCAAGAGAGAACGCTGCCAAGTTTATCCCTCCTGAGCAAAGTACTAACCGCGTGTGTTAAACTAGCAGTCTGCTTTCCATGACTTGCTCTCACTTTTTCCCTCCCGACTAACAGCCATGTCTTCAGATGCACCCTGTTCCCACTCTTCTGAAATAAGGCTGAACAATCCAGCCCCATGTGTCTCTACACTCATTTGCCACACAAAAATTAGAAGTGGCCATTACTCAGATTCTATCCACTTTTACACTGTTACCTGCTGTTTGAGTTACCGCTGGATGTTCTGGCTTTAGCTAAGACAAGCAGGCCCTTAGCTAGCAGTATTTAAACAGCATTTTAGGTTCACTTCTTTTATAACCCCCCAAACATGCTGACTTTGTGTTGGGTCTGAAGTCAATGAAATTAATGTTTACAATAAAGTGTATCCAGATTCCAAGAACCAAAGGAGAAATTAGGATTTCTATTAGTCTCTCTGCAGTGCACACACTTGACAGAGCCTTTTAAGTTACATGCTTTTCTAGCTGTGTAGTTGACATTGTGAAGCCGCAAACTAATGATACAACTTAAGTAGTAGAGGATCTGATGTCACACATGGAACTAAATGTGTAAAAAGAAAGTTTTGGCTACTCTGCAGAAAAATACCTTAAGTAAAGTCCTCAGCTCACTATTTTAACACAAGAATGCCACCAACATTCGTGGGAGATTATTAGTAGTTACGTAGGGCCAGTAGCGGCGCCAGCACTTCCGGCGCCCTAGGCGGCGGAAGGTCCCGCCCCCGAAATGCTGCCCCCAACAGCGGCGGCGGAAGGTCCCGCCCCCAAAATTGAACGGATGGCCGGGGCGCCGGCACCCCCAAAATAGCAGTGTCCTAGGCGACCGCCTAGGTCGCCTAATGGGTTGCGCCGGCCCTGCGTAGGGCTCATATATGCTACTGCTGTACAATCCTGGATCAGGGCCCCATTGTGCCACTGGGTTGCCAACCCTCCAGGATTGGCCTAGAGTCTCCAGGAATTAAAGATTATGTCATGTGATGAAATCTCCAGAAATACATCCAACCAAAATTGGCAACCTTGTGTGCCAGGCATTGTACAAATCCCAAATACATTCTATCTGTGAAGTAAACCAAATGCATTAAAAACTGCAAGGGATGCAAACCATTTATGAAAAAGGCTTAGAGTGGGCAGGGTATGTCTTTTTAGGCATCCAAGTATTGCATAAAATACATCCGAACTGTACCTCTTAGTAAGCCTGTAGTCTTCTCTGGGTTCTGGCAATACATATTAACTACTCAAGCATCAGTCTTGTGGTCTGTATTGTCATTAGAAATCCCCATTAGAAACACAACCTTACATCAAATAGTTCAGGACGGTTTATTCTCTATGGGTAAAATCCATCGGTCTGCTGAGGGGCCAGCAAAATAGGGTTTAAGTGATGCACAGTCCTCTATGAAAGGGTGAATGTTATTTTATGGGAGACATTTCTCTGTTACACTCCATGTAACCCCATTGAAACCAGCCAATGGGACCTGGTGCCTGAAGCCCCAGGGGCATTTCATTGGGGTTGTAAGAGAATTTGGCATGATGCATATGCTTTTCCATAAAATCACCTGACAAGAACCCACACTATACTAATCCACTTCTCAAGCCACCACGTGGAAGGACTGATTGGTTATAAATGCAGTTTACCCTCTACCAGGAAGGTGAATGTAATACAGGTCTGTCACATCTTATGCGCAATTTCAGCTTTACGCGGTCGGGGAAAAAAAAAAAAAAAAGGCGGCGATTCCACCAGCATGAGATGCAAATCTGCTGTTCCCACTAAAATATTTTTTTTGGGGGGGGGGGGGGGACTTGACAGCAACAGCATGTCTTTAGGCCTGTGATAAGGTTCTCCCCTATAATAACCCTGGAGGGTTGGCAAAACCCCCCCACAAAAAAACAGTTTAAATAGTGCGTATGCCCCGGAGTGAGTGTGAGATGGGAGAAGCGAATCTGCTGTTCCCACTACAGTACTCAGTCCCCCTGTGCCTCTCATACTGTGTGCATCTCACCGCGCTGAATGAGATTCTACTGTGCCTGTACTGTTTAAAGATACAGTACGTATTTTTCGTATAACATGGCCCCTAAACGCAAGCCACCTACTTCATCTGGTGCTCAACCGAAGAAACAGCGATGTGTTCCAACGCTGGAGGAAAAACTGGCTGTGTTGGACTTATTGAGACACGGTATGTCCATCGCCAACGTGGCGCATAAATACGGCCGCAATGAATCTAGCATCCGTGCCATCAAGATTCGAGAGAGAGAAATTCATCAAGCCATGGCATCAAGTGCTCCAGTAACTGCTAAGGTGACAAGCCAAGTGCGTGATAAGACTTTAGTGAAGACTGAAAACGCATTAAACTTATGGCTGGAAGACATGAACCGTAAACGTGTGCCTATCAATGGCAACATGTTGCGAGAAAAGGCTATTAGCATCTATGCGCTGTTCAAACCTCCCGCCGAAGAGGGACAGCCTTCTGATGAGAAGGAATTCAAAGCCAGCCAAGGTTGGCTTAACAGTTTTAGGAACCGCTTCAACCTCAAAAATGTGCAGACTACTGGTGAAGCTGCATCTGCCAATGAGGAGGCAGTAAAAGCCTACCCCGAACAATTAAAGAAAAATCATAGAGGAAAGGGGCTATCTTCCAGAACAAGTTTTTAATGCTGACGAGACTGGGCTCTTCTGGAAAAAAATGCCCACCCGCACTTACATTTCGAAATCAGAAAGACAAGCCCCTGGCTTCAAAGCAGCTAAAGACCGTGTGACTGTGTTCCTTTGTGGCAATGCAGCTGGGCATTTAATAAAGGCAGGCTTGCTCTACAGGGCTGCAAATCCCCGTGCCCTAAAAGGCAAGAACAAAATCTCCTGCCTGTGTTCTGGAAATCAAATAAAAAGGCTTGGGTGACGGCAGCATTATTTCTGGATTGGTTCCACAAGTGTTTCATTCTGGAGGTCAAGCAGTACCTTGAAGAGAAAGGACTTGACTTTAAAGTGTTGCTGATCGTAGACAATGCTCCCGGCCACCCTGCAGCACTCCGGTTTGCGCATAACGACGTTGAAGTTGTCCTTCTCCCCCACAATACCACCTCCATCCTCTCGACCAAAGCATCATTAGCTGTTTCAAGGTCACGTACATGAGGCTTACATACTCACGGATCCTTACCGCTATGGATGCTGATCCCAATGTTAATGTGATGGAGTGTTGGAAGTCCTTCAACATTGCTGATTGCATCACTTATATTAAACAGGCAATGGATGCAATCAAGCCTGAAACAGTCAATGCATGTTGACGAAACCTATGGGAAGGCTGTGTGAATGATTTTAAGGGTTTCCTGACTATTGACAAAGAAGTGAAACTCATTGTTCAGGTGGCCAGGCAAGTGGGTGATGATGGCTTCATCGACATCCTTGAGGAAGAAATTGAGGAATTAATTGAGGGCCATAGAGAAACATTGACTAACGAAGAGTTAGAGGAACTGATAAATTCGTCTACAGAAGGCGAAGATGATGACGAACAGGAAGAGCCAGCAACTTGGAATCTTCATAAATTTTCTGAAGTGTTCCAAGCAGTGAAACATTTGAATGATTTAATTTCTGAATATGATCCTTCTATGGAATGAAGCCTCAAAATCACATGTAGTATTACGGATGATTTGAGACTGTACCAAGAAATGTTTGAGGAGCTCAAGAGACAACAGCGACAGTTGCCAATCACCACGTTTTTAAAGAAAAAACAACCAGCAGCAGCAGAGCCTACACAATCAACTTATCGAGCTGAACCAGAGCCAACCACTTCGTCTACAACTCGCTCTCCATCACCCAAGCCTGGCCCATCGTCTCCTGGATCGACATCAAGCCCTGACGACTCAATGATAGTGTTGTCAGGGGAAGAGGAAGACTAATCATTGGAGTGTGTACAGTACAAGACTAGCAAGAATATCCAGGGTGACTGGTGACTGTTCAGGTTTACAGTACTGTACTGTTTTCATTTTTTATTCTTTCATTCTTCTGTCTCTCTATGTTATTAAAAATACTGTAAAATTATATTTTGCATATGTAGTATTTATTATATACTGTACTGTACATTGCTGTATACAATACAAAGTACTGTACAGGGTTGTATACACAAAACTGTACTTTTTGGGTGATTTAAGGGATTTTCAAGGGTCGTTTTGACTATGCGCGATTTTCGCTTTACGTGCTGACTGCGGAACGTAACCCCAGCATAAGATGCGACAGACCTGTATACACTGCCATGAAGGCACAACTCCGGGGGCTCCACAGCCGACCTGACAGGAACCACTAGGAGAAAAACCTTCTGACTGCACGCAGCACGCGCACACCTACACCTCTACCCCGATATAATGTGGTCCTCGGGAGCCAAAAAATCTCACTGTGTTATAGGTGAGGCCACGTTATATCAGGGTAAGGAGAGGAACTGCTCCCCGCCCCAGCTCACCTCCGCTCTGTCTACGCCTCCTCCCTGAGCGCGCCGCCGCCGCTCCGCTTCTCCCTCCCTCCCTCGTTTCCAGTCTTGCCGCGCCAATCAGCTGTTTGGCCCGGCAAGCCTGGAAGTGGGGGGGGAGGGGTGGAAGAGAAGCGGAGCTGCGGCGGTGCGCTCAGGGGAGGAGGCGGAAATGACCTGGAGCGGGGAGCGGTTGCTCTGCGCCCCCCATTACTTGCTGCAGCCCCCCCCAGGGCCTCCCGCCCCAGCTCACCTCCGTTCCACCTCCTCCCACGAGCGCGCCACAGCTCCGCTTCTCCCCCCTCTCTCCCAGGCTTGCTGCGCCAATCAGCTGTTTGGCGCGGCAAGCCTGGGAAGGAAGAGAAGCGGAGCTGAGCGGCGTGCTCATGGGGGGAGGAGGAGGAGGCGGCGGCGGCGGCAGAGTGGAGGTGAGCTAGGGCGGGGAGCGGTTCCTCTGCGCCCCCCCTACTTGCTGCGGCCCCCCTGCCCCAGCTCACCTCCGCTCCGCCTCCTCCCACGAGCGCGCTGCAGCTCCACTTCTCCTCCCTCCCAGGCTTGCCGCGCCAAACAGCTGATTGGCGCAGCTGCGGCACGCTCATGGGAGGAGGCGGAGCTGAGGTGAGCTGGGGGGGGGGGGCGCCCCAGAGAGGGCCGCAGCAAGTAACGGGCGGGGACAGAAGAAGCGCTTGCGGTAACATGAATTCTGATATAACGAGATAAACCAGCCCTGTCCCCCGGAGCGCTGCTTTACTGCGTTATATCCGAATTCGCATTATATCAGACCGCATTATATGGGGGTAGATGTGTACTTGGAATCGACATGAGCAAGCACCTGAAGTGGCTAGGACTTTGGGTTGGAGATTGCCTTCTTGTTTAGTATGAAATATTGACCACTACAGGAAGTCAAGTCAGACTAGATGAGCAAGTGGTCTGATCCCAGACCGCCAATCCTTTGACCCTTCATGTGTGCAATGAGCTCTATGCAGGTGTTGGAAACCCTCAAAAACAATCAGATTCTTTACTCGGTCTTGCTAATCTCCTAATTTGCAATTAATGGAGGTTTATGCTCCATAAGGGTTTTCAAGGCAATGCTTTAACAAAATGATATATATCTATATCTATATCTATCTTGTCCTCTGGTGCTTCTCCTGTTATATATAGCACCAGAGGACAAGTCATCCAGGACATTTGGGTTAGCAGGATTTACAACATCTGCACCCTGGTCTGAGGCTGGCTTCATTTTGCACACTTTGGAGGGCTTTGCAATGGGAAGTGAGATGCCTTAACCCAGAAGGGCAGGGGCTGGGTGAACTCTGAGGCCAGCAATGGGCTGTCCGGCCCCAGGTAGCCACAGTGGGCGTGTGGCCAGCGTAGAGATGAAAAGAGCCCTTCATAGGAAGCACAAAGGGCAGTCTGTGATGCTGGTAGCTCAAGTGTGGAGCAGCACAGAGTGCGGTGGTTAGGCTGAATGTTAAATAAACTCGTTTACAAAAAGGCAGGGGCCGTGTGCATGCATATGCAGACCAGAGGACTGTCTGTACCCGTCACCTCTGTCGGGGCTAGGCGGGAAACTTCCCTTTTATGATAAAACAAAATACAGAAAAAGTTCCACCATGCATTAAAAGACTTGATTCAGGGAGAGAGAACCCTTGACACTTAGTGCTGCAGAATAAATCTTATACGCTTTTCGTATCTTTAATGCAAACTGGTTCCCTGATGCTCCAGTTTTAGATACCAAAAGAACTAACCCATCAGGGGGCTCAAAGCTGCAAGAGAAAATGCATTTGAGAGAAAGTAAGGACATACTGCTACAAGAAGATGCATTCTACCAACACAACGCACTCTGTGGCAGTACAGGCACCATTTGATGAACCATCCATTCTCTAGTCAGCTAGGAGGAGGCACATGGGGTATTTCATACAAAGTATACTATGAAGATGAAAGTAACATAATAGTAGGTGAAGGTCAGGTACAAAATAAGTGAAAGCCTATTGTGGTTGGGTTAGTACAACATGCTCCTTTTCCCAGACCTACTGGTTATCCCATGGGAGTTTTTGCATGGTAGGTCCGAGTTCCTGTATATATTGTATGGACTTAGCTACATTGCTTTCTTGTGTCCATGTGAGGTTCTAGCTCAGTGAGGACGCAGTTTAAGGCACCACTGAAAAATAACATGCACTTGCTTGGTGGGGTAGATTCTAACAAGCTTAACTATTCTTTGGGGGAAGAGATCAGCCCCTGTTGTAATTTAGTTACCAACTGGAATTTAGGATTCAAATGTTTAGTGTGCTACATATATAAATCATTTTATCAGAACACTCGGGTTGCAGTCACAATTTAGATGCTGTATTTCTTAGTTATTTAAAACGAGTTCCTAGCAGCCAAGATCTTTTATTGAAATAAATATCAGATACATTTACTCTTCACTCGCCTCTATAGACATTGTGGTTTGATATTCTACAGGATTAAAGTTCTTGTGTGAAATTCCCCAAACACGAAAGGTTATATCTACTGTACAGCAATTTGCCAGGTACATGGTCAGAACAATCCTTCTATGCAAGATGCCAAAATGAATTGTGCAGGAATGAATTTGCAGTGTACATCGCAAGCCAGTGTAGCTCCAAGGCCTCCAATGTTTGGAATACAAGATAAATGCTTAGCAGTGTGTTTAATCAGACAGTTGCCTCCTACCTTGCGCCGAACCATCCACTTTGATGTCCCATCTACACTTAGAGAGGGAAGTCTATTAGGAGAAGCAGTTCCGTAACATGGTCGCAATACACTGAGGCCAACCCATGTGGAGGGGACTGTGGGCATAACATTGTTTCTTTGTTCATAAAAATCATTCAAGACTAGACAATCTTTAGAACAATTCTTAAATTGGTGGAACAGGGCTATGCCCTTAGTATGCACTGGACAGTGTAACTGCACTGAAACCATGTGAGATGGCCATTGAAAAATTGCTTGCAACAGTCCCATTCAAGATGGGGCCTTAGAGAGCAGGCACAAGTCCTGCTGATTATTCTCCTCCCCCCACACCCTCTTTGCTTTTTTTTTGGGCCCAACCAAGCTTTACTGAACCTCAGTCACAGTTCAGTGCATTCCCACCCCAGTTCTTAAGACTATATGCAGTTTTGAAGGAAAAACTCAAATAACTTAAACCCGCCTATTTAGCTTGTCCTTTTAAAAATTCCTCTACTATTTGCATCCCAAACATTGCAACATTGTACTTGTGCATGGGAGACAGAAAATGAATAACCAGAAACTGGTTCATCTATTGTCATTGTCCAAGCTGTGTGAAAGTAGTAACCCAATGAAAGGAACTGAAACATGATTTTAACTTAATTCTGCTAGGATTCAGAGCATACAACTCTTCCTCTCAGCTGCAGAGGTAACTGCTCATTGCAATCCAAACTCTCAGTAATTCTTATTTTGAGACTAGGCCTGTAGTCGTTTTTAAAGAGATACAATAGACAGAATTCACTGTCTCAAGCTGCAGATCAAACCCTTCCCTTGTACTAGCTACTTGAATTCCAAAGATGACTTACTGAACTATGAGGAGGGGGTACTTTCTCTCTAGTTACTTGCGAAAATCTTTTGGGAAGGGTGAAGAGATGTGGGGAAAGGGAGAGGAGGTGGTTAATAAGCAACAGATGCCCTGTGCTTTGGAACTGTAAATCCAAACAAAGATGCTTACCTGTTAGAACAGCAGGGACCATGACTCCAGAGAGCATCAGCAGGACCAGGCGAAGAACGCTGTGATGGGGCATTTCTTCCTCCAGGAAGAGAGTGTCAGAAGGAATTCTTAAAAACTCTTCCAAGTAGAAAAGGCTTGGAAACTTCACTAGTATAATGAAACTTTGTCCAGTCAGATCACAAATCCCTTCATATGGGTATGCAGACACACACAGAGTGCAAACACTCTGCAGAGACTCACGGACACTGATTTCCAGGCAGACCTCCCTCCTGAAGTCAGGAACAACTCCACCCTCTAAACTTTGTGCCTAAAAATTCCTCCCCCAGCGCATGCACAGCTGGACCGTTGGAAATCAGTTACCCCTCCCAATCTGGTGAGTGCACTCTAGTGGTTGTTGGCTGAGTGCCCCACAGGATTCGGGACTATGTTTGAAATGCTTACCTTTGGAGTGTCCATCCCATGTCACACTGGAAATGAGAATACAACATGACTCATTACAGAAGCCACACCAAAAACAGGCATATGGTTCGATGGTTTACCCTCCTGTGTGTGGGGCAGTTTTATTAGGGCTGGCACCAAACAACAAGGGCCTCCAACTTTAGGGTTAAACATGCTCTGAAATAGAGCCACAGCAATTTCTTGGCATCTTTGTTTTCTGTACATAAAACTATAAAGGTAGATTTACAATGAAGACCACACATGGTGCCGCGCCCCCCCCTCCCCCGGGTCACAATTGTCTACCAAGAAGCATCTTCTAAATCACAGACACGCATCAGATTTAACCTGAACATAGGCATTTTCCTGCCCCTCTCTCTTCCCTCAAACATGCTCGAGAAAGAGGATCAAAGAGCAGAGAAAAAAATGCACATTTTTGATCTAGGCTGACCCAAGCACCTCAATGATAAGAGACTTGGGAAAGAATGAATCTTATATAAAAGGAGAGCATTCCAGTTTACTGGGGATGGAACAGTTTCATCAAGTTCTCTCTCAGTGGGTCCAGAAATTTTTTTTTTAAACTGGTACGAAGATTGAACATCTAAACTGCAAGGAAGTGAGTAATTTCTGTTCAGAGAAGCACTGTAGTTCAGAAAGCCATCCATACACAATATGAGTATTTAAACATCACAGTACCCAGTTCTCTATGCTCTGAAGATGTAGTGAATTAGGTGGGTTTTTTGGTCTTAGATTTCAGATTCAGAAGTTTTTTGTTACAGGATCTCCTTAGAGCCATTTTCCTTCTATATGTAATTCAATACATTCTTAAATCAAGCAGGGAGGCTAACCCAAATTCAGATTTCCTTTTATAACACTTTTTTGCTAGGCTAAATCCTACGCCAGAGCAACTGGAAATTGGCAGACGTAGGAAGGACAGAGTGGACTGGAAGTTGCCACCCTAGTCAACTGAGACATAAGGAAGCAGAACTTGCTTCAGAAATCACTTGTGAAAAGAGGCCTCAAATGCCTCTTGCACCACACTCAACATTATCAATTCCCTGCTACATAGAAGCCAGAATGACTCTCTAGTTCCATACCTTACCAGAAAAGCAAACTGGGAACTGGCATAGCTGTATATGGACTGCACCCACCACAAACTGACAAAAACTATAGTTCCTCTTTTTCACCCCAAATATTGACACAGGTGATCCTGACCATTCTTAAGGCTCATACCATCTTTTCACAACAATATAAAAGGTACAAATTTTGCCATGAAGACATTCACTCCACCGCAGCACCAATCTAAAAGGGGAGAGGCAGATGCCAAAATATTTAAATTCAAGAGAGATAGTGTGCAGTGACCATTCCAATCTACCACATTATTTATGGTTAACAGGTGCCTTTCCATAGGAGTCAGCAGGGCCGGCTCCAGCTCTTTTGCCGCCCCAAGCGGCGAAGAGGGGGAAAAAAAAAAAAGCCGCAATCGGCGGCACTTCAGCGGCTGCTCTATCGCGCCGCTTCATTCTTCGGCGGCAATTCGGCAGCCGGTCCTTCCCTCGGAGAGGGACTGAGGGACCCGCCGCCAAAGACCTGGACATGCCGCCCCTTTCCATTGGCCACTCAAAGCACCTGCTTCCTGCGCTGGTGCCTGGAGCCAGCCCTGGGAGTCGGATGGGGTCCTTAAAGGGAATGCAAAATTATTGCTTCTCCACACACTTTTGCTTTTTCTATTTAGCAAGCACTGCTTCCCTCTTACCCCTCATGTTCCTATTAAGCTGGAAATTAATGTGGCTTCATTTACATTCTTATGTTCTTGCAAAATCACAGCTTCGGAATTACCTTTTGTAAATTAAAGGCTACTGGAAAAGGGAATAGGGTAGCATTCGTGAACAGGTCACATTCACAGTGGCTACTTTGCAATATTTAAGAATTATGTACAAAAAAAGACTTCAAGATACCCTCAACCAGACAGCATATTTTAAACTAAGGTAAATTTTGATCTTAAGTACATCGGGGGTGAGGTGGGAGCAAGCCTGGATGTAAGTAGGAAACAAAAGTAACATCAATCAATGTAATCCTTTTTTCTAACATGTGAAGGGTAATGGACCAATTACCTCCCCATCATGTCCTCAAACTTTAGCAGGATTTTCCTCACCAAAATACAAGCAGCAGCAAATGACAGCTAGTATTAGGATTGGGGGAAATAAAAGCATGATTTTATCTAAAAATGGTAAATGTACAAAATGCCCTGAGAGAGCCCTTCCCCCAACCTGAAGTGTTCGGGGTAAACCTCTCCTTTCTTCAGTAAAGATAACTGGACTGGGAGGGTGCTTGCTGGTTTACTCAGATACTTTGTGTGTTTGAAATTCATAACAGAAAACTAGACAAGGGTTGATCTTTCCTCCGTAAACAAGGTGACTGAATGCACGTGCGCGCGTATGGAAGGAAAAGGGAGTGAAGATTGTGTGTCAATTTTCCAATCTCATTTTACTGATGTTTATTTTGAACTCTAAAATTATCAAGTAGAAAAACCACCAACGTTCCTCAGGAGAGCAGGAATAAAGCGGCAGCTGTTGCTCCACATCCTGTGTATTTGCTTGATGTTTCTTGATGAAAACTGTGATGAAGGTCAAGATTCAGGTCTGTTTTAGCACCAGGAATAATCTCAAAAATCATCTTAGACAAAAGCAAGTAGAAAATGCGCTCTTAGATATAATACAACCAGGTTTTATTTCTCTTTTTTTTCCCCCTGCACACTGGCAAAAGTTCAGAGGGAGTTTAAAGTTCTGTAAACATTTTAACTACCCCTCTTCCCCCCCTTTATGACTTTACAACGCAAAGGAGACAGGGAGACCAGATTTGCAACAGTTCCAAGTCTCTCCGTGCTATTAGATCCAAAAACTATATACAAGTCTGCAGCAGTCTCTGTATAGTTACTGTACATGTTTGGGGGGGGAGGAGGAAGAGAGAGGAGGAAGAGGGGAAGATTATCCCCCCAAAAATCAATAAACCAAATGAAATAAAACCCAAAGCCAAACTGCTCTGGAGCAACTCAAGCCGCCTTCTTCAGGCAGTGATGACAGAAAGACAGACACCTTTACACAGCTCCACCCAAACGGCAGCCTCTCCCCCCCATAGGCACACTGCAGCTCTCTAGGAACGGGAGGTGGGATCGGGGGGAGCAAATTAAGTGCATTTTGCAGTTTCGGGTTTTTGGGGTTTTTTAAACTTCTGCAGGGAGAGCTGGGATTACATAAATATTTAATTATTATGGATTGGAAGTGAAGGGATGTTCAGTAATTGAAGGTGTAGAAGGGAATCAGTGCCATTGCCTCACAGCTCACTTTCTCCCTCTCCATGGTTATAGGAATTCAGATGCTGCCTACAGTCAGGTTCTCTTTTAATCTCATTCCATTATGAAGAGGATGGTCTCTGCCCCTTAACTTGCATGCTATTGTAACACAAAACTGAATCACTGCCATTGGAACCCAGCTGAGACTGTGGGGGATACTTGTTTGGAAAGTAAAGTCCTTCCCCACCCAAGACTTTAGCTGTCTCTTAAACGAGACAAATTCACAGCAGAAGGGCCTCCAATAAACTGGTCCTATCCCTATGAAGGTAATATTTAAGGAAGTAATTTCAACCTGAACAGAAGAAATACACCCTCCCCCGCCCCCATTATACATTCCCATTTGTCCAGGAAGGCTGGAGGTTGCTGGCGGGAGAACTCCAGTAACTATCATCACTACCTAATGAAGACAGACTCAAGCTTTCCCTCCAAAATTAATGTGCTGAGAGAGGCTGGCAGGGGGTGTGCAACATCAAACCAATCCAAGTTAAACTCCGCCCACCACCACCCTCTCCTGCTGTTGCCAGTTCTAAAGTTAGCTTATGACTGCAACTCCTGGATTTGGAGAGCACCTCTTGTCCTGATGGAGCACTGAAGTCAGTATCTGTGTGGCATTTTGGTTTTGACCAATCTCTGTTAACCACAAACTCTCTCCATGATTGCACAAGTTGGATGTGATAAGCATGACCGGGGAAAGGAAGATATCATTTGCAGAATCCCAGTAGACTTTCCAGATAAGTTAGCAGAAGAAATGACAGCACAGTGAACGCTTGCTGCCTGCAGTCAGCCGTTTTGGGAATGGATCCTATCTCCCACCCACCTAGGAGACAGAGCAAAGTCCACATGTCTATAGGCTGACTGAGACAACAATGACTGTGAAACCTGGGGCAGAAAGATTTTGTTGAGGCTAGAAGAAGCAGCCTGAGATGATTGATTCTGTAAGTCACTGCAAGGCGAAGAAAAATGCAAGTTGGAGAAAGTACTGTGTCCAAAGGTGGAAAATCCATGGTTAACAGACACAGGAAAAGCCGGTCAATCTGCACAAGATCAGTAGTCTTCCAAAGTCTCTATTTCTCCCATATTGAGCCGCTCTGATGAGGCATTCACTGAAAATCCTGTAAAACAAAAGAAGCAATGTTTTAGTCTGGATGTGCATGTCTAAGTATGATATAATCAGTTTTATTTATTATATGCAACAGCTGCTTAAAGGAAGAAGTGGAGAATAGATGCCTAATTAAACTGTGGGAGAAATTCACTAAGGCAGACTGTAACTACCCAAACTGCAATTTGACAAAGACACCAGGGTTGCCATGCATAGACATGGACAAAGTGCCATAGGATCTTTAGTGATGAACCATTAACAGCTTGGTCCTGAGTCTCTCAAAAAATGGCACCTTCAGCTTCACTGTGCCTCAACACCATGGGTAATACGGTCTCAGAAGGAAGAATGCTTAAAGCACAATACAGTAGTATTTCTAAGATGTTCTTCAGTCTAGTATTTAGGTGGTACAGGAAGCAGGGTTGGCTGGTGCAAAGATCTAACATCCAAGGACTGACTCTGCTCATCCCTGCTTAGCTTCTGAAGATGGAATGAACTTTGAGTCTGAAGTTGTATCAGCTTCCAGTTTAAAACCGCTTTTACAACTAGAAGCCTGATGGAGACAGCATGCAGATGTACCAATAGGCATAAATTTAGGATTAAAAGCACCATAAATGTTTGTGCTATTTTCAATCCCTACATGCGATTCATCTATTAACTATTATTCAGGAAATCCAATATACACCAAGGCTACGTCCAGACTACCCGCCCGGATCGGCGGATAGAAATCGATATAGCGGGGATCGATGTATCGCGTCTCGTCTGGACGCGATACATCGATCCCCGAACGCGCTCCCATCGACTCCGGAACGCCAGCAGGGCGAGCGGAGTCGACGGGGGAGCCGCGGCCGTCGATCCCGCGCTGCGAGGACGCGAGGTAAGTGCGGGTAATTCGAAATAAGATACTGCGACTTCAGCTACGCTATTCTCGTAGCTGAAGTCGCGTATCTTATTTCGATCCCCGCCCCTAGTGTGGACCAGCCCTTAAAAATAACTCCCAAGTTTTAAATCATATAAATGCTGAAGATCAGATGTACTAAAGAAAGCTGAGAGGGAAAGAATGCACACCAATGTTAGAAATCCAATGCAAAGCCAGTATCTGTAGAAGAATGATTTGGATAAGGACACAAAGGTATTGTCACATCCATTCTAAACTTTGTAACTTGTCAGTTTTTGTACAAATCTCATTTGAACACCAAGAGTTGGAAAATTGTTTTGCTATATTTTTTTTTGAGAGAGGAAGCTATATACAAGGAACCATGCTTTATTTTCTTTAGACAGTATATGTATCCAGAGAGCTTAATACGTGATAGCTATGCAATTTAATTTGCTGCATGTTATATCCAGTTTTTAAAAATGGCTTTAAAATTGACTGTGTTTACTATATTTACTAAGCCAAGTGGGCTCCCTCTGGGGGGTATATTAATTCCTGTAATTTGAAAAAATGTTTTCTAGTTGAAAAAGTACTTTTAATAAAAGGCTGTGTACATTTAAGCTCTGTTACAACTAATTTTATTTAAAATTCTATATCTCAATTTAATATCACTGATACATCAGTAGACTTTAACCATTCAATTAAGTAACCATATCAGATTCATCTGACATGCATGTAGACAGACAGGGGAAGAGGTAATATCTTTATTGGACCTGCTTCTGTTGGTGGAAAGTAAAAGTTTTTGAGCTACACAGAGATCTTCTTCAGGTCTGGGGAAGGAAGCAAAGGGCATGTAGAGGTAAGTTTGAATTAATGTTTGCAGTTTTCATATAAAAATGTGCTGTATGAACTCTTAATATGAAAATACTTATTTTGCCAAAAACAGTATGTGCAATCTAGTGGATAAGGATGCTGATTTTAATATAGTTTGAGGATTACAGTACTGTTTTCAGGGAGCAGTTTAAAATGTATTAAAATCTCTTCCAATGTGTAATATGGATGGATATGTTCATCTTTATTTTTTAAAAATAATAAAGTAGCAGTGTTAGAATATAGATATTCAGGCCTGCCTGTAAAGGCCTATACTTGAAGAACTTAGGTGTATTTTTATCACTTAGCAGCGTCAGAGTTGGGAAAGGGGACACGGGATAAATTATCTGCGGCATCAGAGCTGGGATCGAAACACTGGGGAACAGACTATCGGCATACAGAGATAAGCCCGACTGGTGTGAAGGGCTTCGGAATATTCTTGCTTGGAAATTAACCCCAATAAACATTTCATTGTCTGCACTTTGGACTTCTGGTCTTTTGCTGCTTGATGTCTGCGTGACAAGAACCAGGGAAGTGGGAGGGTGAAGGGAAAGCTCTCTAACAAGCAGCATCTGATCGAAAGTATTAGTGAATACTATCCTTTAAGTTACAAGGTAGCAGCAAAATCATTGAAGTTAATGGAAGTTATGTGGCTAAACCACAATGCAGCTTTTGAAATATTTCTCCCCGTTTTTATGAAAGCAGGCAATTCAGAACAAGACGACTGACCATTGGCTAGAGATGAGAGGTTTATGAAAAGAACAAGATTAGAAAAGATTTTGCCAGCTACATGACCCTTTTAAACAAGACCATTAGGGGAATTGTGAAACTCCCACTCTTCAATTCATGAACTCTGTCCTGCTAAGAGATTCAAATGTGGGAAAGAATGGGTGGGACTGGGGAACACATGCATGTTTGTGCAGACCTCATTCATCAAAAGTATCAACAATTACCTCGTTGGAGATCACAATCTATATGTATGAATAAAGTATGCAGAGTAGTTACAGTAACCAAGCAAACACATCCCTAGCTGTGGTGAAGAAGGTATTCAGAAGGGTAAAAAGACCAAGTCTCAGGGAAAATGATCAAGGGGAAACAGGGAGGGGGTTTCAGTATTTCATGGCTTCAGGATAGAAAATACAAGGAATTACAGGCCACAGAGAAGTGAATCAGAGTCACTTAGGCACAGACAATGAAGCTGTTTCAAACATGGAGACAGAAATGAGATGAGGCTCCAGATTTTGAAGAGCTATAATTGTGGGAGACATTAAAGGAGAAATTACATCAGTCAAGAGAAAATAACAGGAGTAAGAGTTCTGGTAGATGAAGCGATAGTCTTATGAAAGTGATGGTATATAGGCTATATAGAAAGTTGGTTTACAGACGTAGGAGATGAGAGAATGCAGTGTCAGACCAAGCCACTAGTCACGGAGAGAGTAGATATGAACAGAAGAGCTGACTGAAGGAGTTATATGAAGGTGGAATTTTAGTTCCCATTTTATCATCACACAGACTGGGGGGAGGGATAGCTCAGTGGTTTGAGCATTGGCCTGCTAAACCCAGGGTTGTGAGTTCATACCTTGAGGGGGCCACTTAGGGAATCTGGGGCAAAAATCAGTACTTGGTCCTGCTAGTGAAGGCAGGGGGCTGGACTTGATGACCTTGCAGGGTCCCTTCCAGTTCTATGAGATAGGTATATCTCCATAATTATAGACCTGGATATGTTTATCCCATACCAGTACTGCATAGACGCCTGCTTTCTCACTCTTTTCTAATATTACAACTTAGCACTTATTTAATGCTTTTCGGCTTCAAAGCACTTTAGAGACATCTTCACAGCAATCCTGCTGTGGTAAAGTAAGAATCTTCCCCATCAACAAAGAGAAACTGAGGCAAAAGTCAAGACCACAGAAGGAGTCAGTATCAGATCCAGGATTAGAATTCTGGAGTTCCTGATGCCAAATCCTGAACTCAATGTCTGTGATTCTTAACAGGTGACCAGCTTTGCTAATTTCTTTTTAAAATTTATTTGTGCTTTCACAGAATGACATTTGATTTTTTGCAAAAGATAAAGTATTTCTCCAAACATTCAGTATTACCAATCCATCATTTACATTTTGTCAAAAAAGATACGGCTCTTTTTGAAGCCTAAGGAACAGAAAAGATTTAATTTTATAATATCCCCATCTAATAGTTAAATTTGCTTAATATGTAAAAAAGCTACATTAAATAGGCACTACTGAATTTCTTCCAAAAACCCTACGGGGGCAGTTAGATCAACATCCTGAACCATTGCAAAATTATTAGAGTGATCTTCGTTTAATCTGAGATGTCAGAGGCCTTCCTGTCATAAAAATAAATATTCATTTTTAATCTTTAATTAAATCTAGGTATGGAAAGTTAAAAAATGGAAGCAGAAAATCAATGCTGCAAATTCTGTCTTAAGAAAGAACAGGTTCTTATGGGTAGCTTTTGGAATGTCAGGGAATGTAATTTTTATCATGCAAGATGCTTCTATATTTTCCCAAACTTCAATATTTGTTCTCCATCATGATTATATTTACTATAACATCAGAAAAAGGCTGAATTTAGCTGAAGACTTATTAACCCTTCTTTTAATATCCTTAAAGATCCAGGATATCTAAAGTAGAGGACCAAACTTTAATTAATTTAAAAAACAATAAAGGAGAATCAGTTTCTCCTCTTCACACATCAAAGAGACACCCAATGTGTGTATATCTGATACTTAGCTAAAATCCTATAGAACCTCAATTTTTCATTTTAACCATTTACCCTTAATGAAAAATACCCATGTAAATTCATTTGTTCTCTACTTCCACAGCCAGAAGTCTTTTCTTCCTATCTCCACAAGGCTTTTCTTGGATCCTTCCAACCTATTTTCGAGGTGAGTAATTTCAGAATCGGGTCAAGCTTGACATTTAAGGGATCAACCAACACCTCAAGACCACAAATTACAGGAAGAATTGATTCCAAACCGATATTTTTGCCTTTTCTATAAAAATAGTTTTTTTTAATCTGCTAAATTGGCTCTTTCAATCTGTTGTAACTGCCAGAGGGGGAACACGTTCAGGATTATGCCTTGCTCATCATACTGACTCCTGATAAAACCACCACAGATGTACCTGTCTAAAAGGCCCCCCATCTTGTTTTTCTGCCTCTGTTTAGCTGAAGTGATAAAACAAGCATGAACATAGGTACCTCCTTAAACTCTCACAGAAGCATATAATTGTATTATATATATTGTACACCATACGCCCTGCATCACCTGTGGCAGTGATAGGAGTATTGGACTGGCAGTCTCAAAGCAGCCTTAAAAAATGCAAAGAATTCGTTATAAATAATTTTAAAATACAGACTACTCTAAAGGAGCTTCCTCCATCTTTCTTGCATATATTTAATGTATGAATGTCTAGGACTTATGAAATACCCAAAATGGACTTTGCAGATGGAACAAAAATTATGACCTCTATCCCAAATAAGCCACTTAGAGGAAGAGCCTAGTTTTGAAGTACCAAAACTCACCTAACAAACTGGGATCTGCTCGAACCATTTTCTGTTTCTTCTTTTTCTTGCTACTCTGCACAGCTTCAAAGTTGGATTGCTGGTTGTTGCTCTGATTGGTCTGAAAGACGGAATGCAGTGCACTATGGTTCATCCCCCACACTGAATCCTGAAACAAAAATTCTAGATTACAAGTTAGAATTAAATGTTGCCTGTTCATTGGAAGTACACAGATGACATCAAGTCACTTTAGAGTGACCAGATGAGAGGAAGAAAATATCGGGACAAATTGCGTCCTGACCAAACATCGGTCGGGACGCGGGACAAATGCCTAAATATCGGGACGTCTGGTCACCCTAAGTCACTTTCCATATGACATGGATAGTAGAATATCCATTAATCTATCCAATAAATTTACCTTTTTCCTAAAACTAATCCTGCACCATAAAATTACACAAGATCTCAGATAGATTCTGTACAATTCCACAGTAATACCCAAAATATGTTTCCTCCCCCCATTCTAGATGATCTACCCCCTTCACCACAAAGAGCTATATACAGAGATGCAGACAGTCACAGAGCCTTTGCTACCTTCTCCAGAAATACTATCAATGTACTTCAAGATCCTCCTCCAAAGCAAAGGTCAAGCAAATATGTACCTGCTGCTGCTGCTGACTGGCTTTTTGTTTGGCACGGCGCTCTAGAAACTGCTTGGCAAATTCCTTGGCCTCAGGGGTATCTCCAAGGTAGGCTCTGATGTAATCATGGACCTCGTATGGAGACTCCACTTCCTTCAGGAAAGAAACAAACGTGGGAACTGCAATACGAGGGGAAGAAGATGGACCATGAGAGAGACGTGTGTTGATGCAGGAGTGTGTGCATGCAAAAAGCAAACAAACTTTGTATTCTTTATTCAATTTTCTTTGTCAAACTAGCAACCATTGTAAACAGCCTTTCCTGTTAAATTCCCCATAATATAGCCCCAGCAAAAAATGGTTACTAACCTTTCTGTAACAGTTGTTCTTCGAGATATGTCGCTCATATCAATTCCACGTTTGGCAACGGTGCATACCGCACACACACCCATAAGATTTTTCCCTTGGTGGTGTATGTTGGGCTGGCTCTAGTGCCGTGTGCTTATGTGCTGGTATAAGGGGCCAGCCCCACATCCTCTCAGTTCCTTCTCACCAGCTAACTCTGACAGAGGGTGGGTCCACCTCCTCGTAGTACACCTGAATACAGGATATTATCCAGGATGAGATTCTCTGGGCTGAAACCGGCAGGCCTTTCATCCTCTCTGCTATAGCCACGAAGAGTTGCGTAGATCTACAGAACAGCTCAGACCTCTCAATGTAGAAGGCTAGGGCATGCCTGACATCCAACGAATGAATCCACCGCTCTTCTGAATTCCTGTGCAGTTTTGGGAAGAAACTGGCAGGAAAATGGCTTGGTTGCTATGAAACTGCGAAACCACCCTTGGAAGGAAGACTGGTTGGGGCCACAGTTGAACCTTGCCCTTGAAGAACACTGTGTACAATGGTTCTGACGTAAGGGCCCAGACTTCAAAGACCCCCACCTTTGGAAGATGAACCTGGTGATCTCTGGGTGAAGGCACCACTTGTGGTGAGAGGAGAAAGATCTGCTGAAGTGATCTGCCAGGGCGTTCCGGGCTCCCGGAAGATGGGAAGCCTTGAGGTGGAGCTCTTCAAGCAGAAGTCCCATAAACAGATTGCCCTGTGTTAGGAGGCTGAGAAGCACGCTCCTCCCTGCTTGTTGATGTAGACAATGGCTGCTGTGTTGTCAGTAAATACTTTTACTAATTTACCCATGATCTGTGGAAGAAACATTTGGCAAGCTAAGTGGACCATTTTGAGCCCCCTGATGTTTATGTGTAGGGAGACCTCTTCCTGGGACCACAGGCCCTGTGTCCAGAGACAATTGAGGTGGGATCCCCATCCTAGATCAGAAACGACTGAATCAAGGGACACTGATGGCTGGGGGATGACAAAGGGAACACCTGCCATTGCCGACTGGGGGTCCTTCCACCAGTCAAGGGAGATGAAGATCGGGCTGGAACAGTAAGCATCAAGTCCAAGTGTTGTCTGTTTGGTGAATGCACTGAAGCAAACCATGTCTGCAGGGGTTTGAGGTGCAGCCTTGCATGCCGTACCAAGTAAGTGCATGCAGCCATGTGTCCCACAAGTTTGAGGCAAACCAAGGCTGTTGTGACGGGGTATGCCAGATCTGACATTGTCTGGAAATGGGCCTCTGGAAGGAAGGCGCTGGCATGGGTCGAGTCTAGTACTGCCCCGATAAAATCTATTCTCTGTACTGGGATGAGTCGACTTTTGTTTGTTTATCAACAGACCCCAACCCTTGGAAGGTGGCTTGGACCAGGCTGATGCTGGTCTTTACTTGAGTACATGAATTGCCCTTCATCAGTCAGTTGTCTATGTATGGGTAGAATTAGACTCCTTGCCTTCTGAGGAAGGCTGCGACCACCGTCATGCATTTCGTAAAAACCCAGAGGGGCTGCAGAAAGAACAAAGGTGAGGGTGGTGAATTGGTAATGGGGCTGGTTTACTATAGTGCTGAGGAATCTTCTGTGGCCTTGGAAGATGGAAATGTGAAAACAGGCGTCCTTCAAGTCAAGGGCGGCGTACCAGTCCCCTGGATCCAGGGAGGGAATGATGGAGGCCATGTGGAATCTCAATTCCTTGAGATAAGTTGAGGTGGCGCAGGTCCAGGATGGGTCGAAGAACACCCTGGCCCTTTGGGATTAGGAAACATTGGGAATAAAACCCCCTCTCCTCTCAAGTTCTAAGGCACCTTCTCCACAGCCCCCACCCGTAGGAGGGTTTGCACCTCTTGGGCTAGAAGTTGCTCGTAAGAATCGTCCCTGGAAAGAGACAGGGATGGGAGGGAAGGGTGGAGGAAAACAGAAGGGTATAACTGTCCACCACTGTACTTAGAACCCAGCAGTCTGATACGATGAAAGACTACACCAGGCTGAAGTGGGAAAGTCAGTCTGAAAACAAAAAGGGGACAGGATCCGATGAGGGAAACTGGTGTAGCGCCCTCGGAAGACCTTCAAAAGTTCTATTTGGGGCCTCTGGAGTCTCTCTGAGATCCCGGTAGTAAGGTTGCGGTGGATGGAAGCGGTTGACAACAATTGGAACCCTTACTCCTTCTCCTGAACAGGTTCCGCTGTGGCAGTGGCACCGAGAAGCGAGCCAGTTGGTGAGGCCTGAAATGCTTCCTTGAAAGAGCTGGGACTTGAGGGCAGCCTTTGACTCCTTCAGCCCATGGAGCTTTATGTCCGTTTTATCCAAAAACGGTGACATACCTTTAAATGGGAGGGCTTGGATTGACTGCTGGACCTCCTGTGGTAGCCCCAAGGATTGAAACCAAGAGCATCACCTCATGGCCATTGCAGAAGTGATTGTTCTGGCTGCATCCAGAGTCTTCGAGTGAGGCTCTAGCTATGTTCTTTCCCTCCTGTAAGAGAGTGGAGCACTCTTGCCTGGGGTCCTGAGGCAATGAGTCTTTAAATTTCGTCAAAGAATCCCACATGTTGTAATCATATCTCTCCAGCAGGACTTGCTGGTTCGAGATATGCAGCTGCAATCTTCCCGTTGAATACATTTTTCTGCCAAATAGATCTAGTTTCTTTAAGTCTTTCTATTTGGAGGTAATGCTTGCATGGCCTTGTCTGTCCTTCTCATTGGCCAGCATTGGAGCCAGGAGGAGGGTGAGAGTATAAGTACTTTGGCTGTCACGTAGCATTTCTTCTCTTCCCTCCTCAAAGTGGGAGGGAGAGAAGATGGGGTCTGCCACAGGGTTCTGACTGGACCCAAAACAGCGACATTGATGGATAGGGCCATCTTCAATGGTGCTGCTGCAGCCAAAATGTCAATGTGGCTATGGAAAGACTCCTTGAGCACCTCAACCTCTAGCCCCAGGTTAGCAGCTATTCTCTTTAGAAGCTCCTGGTGGGCTCCAAAGTCATCTTGTGGCAGCGAGCCACTTGGCTCCAAAGTGGACTCATCTGGGGAGGAGGAGGAAGAGACCTGTACCAGAGGGGGAGTTCTGCCCCTATTACCTCCATCGGGCCCACATCTTGTGTGTCGGTACTGGGCTCGGTACTGGAGTCAGGGTACGGTGGCGAATGGAGCGGTGCGGGAGCCCGCCTCTCAGATGCAACCAAGTAGGACCGGTGGACGATGGTCTCGGTACCAAGGGAAACCTCCATGGGTTCCAGAATGGCTACTGTATCGGCCACTATCCTCCTGACCAGGTGCCAGTAGGTGACCCATACCCGGATCTGGTGGAATGTAGACTGGGTACCGGCTGCAGCTCTTGGGATGGGCATAGGGCTCCACCACAGACTCCAAAAAAGAGTCCTCCTGAGGTGACCATGGGGGACCTTGCTTCTGCCGTTTGGTGCCGAGGGTCTGGGAACCATTGCCGGACCAGGGATGACCTTGCAGAAGAAAGAAGGGCCGGCTTTCCTCTGGAAGGTACCTAGGGCCCAGGTGCTGGGGAAGAGCTCGGAGCACCATGTTCTCTCCTGTTCATTGGAGCCGGTGGTTGTCCCATCAGTGTTGGTGTTACCAGGAGAGAAGTCCCTGGCGGCTGCAAAGGCCTCCAAGGTAGAAGGCACTGTGATCACACTGGAGCCACAATGACTTCCTGGCATCAGCAGGGGGTCCTACACTGAACTCAAGGGCCCTCAGGGCGGAGTCGACTGTGCCACCATGGGTCCGGGGGTGGAGGAGTGGCCCTACGAAGGTGCACTCCACTGCCTTCCCCATGTTTGCCTTTCTTCAGCACTGGGGAGTGTCCTCTCTCGGCTTTTTCCTCACCACCAGAGATGAAAAATGGTGCTGAGAAGCGCGTGGTGCCAGAGGGGCGCTTCACACTGAAGCGGAAGTTCTTGGTGCCGAATCCAAGTGGGTTGGCTCTAATGCAGGTCTAAGAGCAATTTCCATTAGGATAGTCCTCAGTCTCACTTCTCTTTCTTCGTACGAGGCTTAAAGTCCTGACTGATCTGACAGTGCTCTTGTACCTGAGCCTCTCCCAGACACTTCAGACAACTGGAGTATGGGTCTCTCACCAGCATAGGCTTGCCACAGGAGGCACAAGGTTTGAAGCCCAGGGATCGGGGCATGCCTGAGCCCAGGGTCCAAGGGAGCCCCTCTACATTAAAGGAGGACGAACTTTCTACACTAGTACTGTTTACACTAATACTATACTAAGACTAATAAACTAAGCTAAAGAGAATAAAACATTGAAAACACCTTGCTGAAACAAGAGGAGATGTTCCAGCAACCGTCACAGGCGGTAAGAAGGAACTGAGAGGGTGTGGGGCTGGCAGTGCCCCTTATACTGGTGCATAACCGTGCAGCACCAGGGGGCACGAGTGCTGGCCCAACAGATACCACTGAGGGAAAAATCTCCATCAACAGTGCATGCAGCACACGCACACCTAATGTGGAATGGACATGAGCAAGCACTCGAAGAACATATTGTTGCAGATATTCTACTATTTCACCTACAGAAAGGGAGACAGGCCCCTCTCACCCCACTGTGATGTGCAAGAAAATTAGGTGTACAACCATAAGGGCAAATGAACCATTGCCTCATGACTCGCAGTTCCTAACTTGACTCATTTTGCAGCAGTTAATATCAGAAGCTCAGTGAACCCCTGGCTCAAATGGACCATAAACCATCCTCTGCTCTTATGCCGCAATCAATATAATTTTACTGACTGAAGCATCAGAGCAGAGCATACACAGTTCATTCAAACTGTATCCCAAAAATGCTTTAGAGAGAGAGTTACAATGTTAATTATATTGCATGTATTTAGAACTAGGCTAAATTCTCATTCATCTGTGACCTGTCACCTCCATCCAAAAGGAACCACCTGTATGGGTGAGAGTGGGAGAGTCTGGAATTAGTCCCAATTCCATTCTACCTGCAATATTTCACCCAAAGAGGGAAGACAATGCAGTGCGGTTTATAGCAATGCCATTTCCCAGCTAATTATGCCCTCTTGCTGAATGAGCCAAATAGCACGTTGGTAAAAATGCAGTCATTATCCACAGAATTTCATGTGTGCAAATGTACAAATGTGATGTCGTTCTTCATATACTGTTACAAAGTATAACATTCATTCTTTCCCACTTCTTACCATCCAAGTTGTTCGCTGTGTTGAGTGCATGTAGCATCTGTTCACACCACTGGGTGAATCCATCCTGGGCTTTATTAACCCCTTGGAACAACTTCAGCAGCTTCTCCTCTTCTTCCACCTTCTTGTTCTGTCTGCTCGTAATTCCTATAGATTTACTTAACACAAAGAAATTGTAAATATCACATACTATGCCTGAAACAGCCATCTATTTATTTAGACAATATTATCCAAGATTACATTACACAGCCTACAAAAGCCCATGGATTTACAGAGGGCCAGTAACATTTAAGAGTCAACTTATTTTCCTAGTGGATGTGAAAAATCAAAGAAATTGGGACTCTGTGGACAGCCTATAAGCTGTTTGTTGCTAAACACTATTTTAAGACAGCGGTACAGAATTTTCAAGAACCAAAGGTGATGAAGCTATAGTTGGTTAAAAGATCAGTGCAAGACTGGCAGTCCTTTGCCAAAAACAAACTCCTCCCCTGATTCCTACCTGAGGCTGGCATTGCTCTTGTTTTTATTGGTTGAGTTACGAGGCCCCACTTCCTTCACTGCATCATCCCAGAACCCCATATTTGAGTTTTTGGTGTCAGCATTGCTCCAGATGCTGCTGACTAGATCAGATGCCCACTGGCTGGTGGGATTAGTGTTTAGAGAGCCCCACACTGAATTCCCAATGCTGCTGTGCAGGTTAGAATGCTGTTGAAATAAAACAGAAATGAGACCCTGGTTATTAGCATCAGATCGGAAGGAACAGCAGCAATGTCTCAGAAAACCGAAATGGAGTGTGATGAGAGGGGAACATTGCAAGTAACAATTCTCCATGTACTGGTTAGGTAAATAAGATATGCACCGTAGTATTGCGGACTCTGTTCGGCTGCTGCTGCTGCTTCTGCATCTGCCTCGCCTCTTCCTGCTGTATTTCCAAGAGAGATTTCGTAGCGCCTGTTGGCTTGGTGACATTACCCCAACCTGACATTTTTTGTTGCTGCTGTTGCTGTTGCTGTTGCTGCTGGAGGGCTTTCATCAGTTCATGCTGCTGACGTCTTTGCTGTTGCATACAAAAAGAAACAACATGCCTGTTCTGACTCTCTGAAAATAATTACTACTGGGGATCTTGCTTTGCAGATCCTTACTGATTTCAGTTTGTTTTTTTGTCGACATGGGCAGCACTGTTTTTATGCCTTTACACTTCTCTATTGGTTTCTATAAGAAAAGTATGTTTAATTATGACTACTGAACGGAAAGTGTCATTAGCCCATGACAGTGACTACATTTGCCTCAACATTATGACCCAGGCAGTCAGTCCCGCCATTTCTTGTTGCTCTGAACTCTGGAAACCATACTCACGCTCTTCCCCCGCCCCCCTTCCTATGCTGCTGTTGCACATGATCAGGAAGCAGAGTGTGAAAATTAAACTGACATCACCATTTTTCATTTTTCTTGCTTTAAAAAAAAATAATTAAAATTTTAGGATAGTAGCATTTTATCTGTTGCTTTAAGTTAAAACAGAACTTTGCTTCGCATATTTCTGAGCCATTAAGCCACTTTAATGCATAATCTACTCCTAACCCCTGATTAAATATGGTTTAAGGCAAATATCAAAAATAGGGTGACCAGATGTCCCGATTTTATAGGGACAGTCCCGATTTTTGGGTCTTTTTCTTATATAGGCTCCTATTACCCCCCACCCCCTGTCCCAATTTTTCACACTTGCTGTCTGGTCACCCTAATCAAAATTCCCTTTTTTGAACAAAAAGGTAAAGACCACAAAAATCTTCCCGTTACGAAAATAGAAGGGTAAATGTGGTTGAATACAACAATTGAAGACAAATAATTTTCTTTCCGGAGTTAAGAAATAACAGGGCTTTGCTTTTGGAGGGTAAAATGATCCAAAGATATATCTAAGAATGTCAAATATGAAAAATACAGTCAAATATTATAAAAGAGTAACAGTAAAAATACTGAATCTGTAAAGTAATACTACTGCAGTGATGATACAGAAAATATGGCACTTAACAACAAAAGTAATGTTATATACACCCACACACAAGCCAGAATCCTTGTCACAATGTAGGCCTCAGCCTTTAAAGCATGTCAGATAGATATGGGGTTCTCAACCTTTTTCTTTCTGAGCCCCCCGTAACATGCTGTAAAAACTCCATGGCCCACTTGTGCCACAAGAATTGTTTTTTTGCATATAAAAGCCAGGGCCGGCATTAGGGGGTAGCAAGCAGGGCAGTTGCCCAGGACCCCACGCCACAGGGAGCCCTGTGAAACTAAGCTGCTCAGGCTTTGGCCCCGGGTGGTGGTGCTCAGGGCAGAGGGGCTTCGGCTTTCTGTCCTGGGCCCCAGTGAGTCTAATGCCGACCCTACTTGGCAGACCCCCTGAAGCCTGCTTGAGACCACCCCAGGGGGCTTCGGACCCCTGGTTGAGAACAGCAGAGATAGATTGTTTCTGTGTTTCACACAGGATGAGTAACTACAATGGCTAACTTGCTAAGCTGTGAAATAGACAAAATAAGTAAAGAGGAAGCTATGTTATATGCTTTATGCCTATAAATTGTAATAGAGATCAGTTTATTTGATACAGTATCATAAGGTATAATTTTATTACTAGATAAAATCTAAAAGGTAAACATTTAAGAAACGGCAAAGAATCCTGTTGCGCCTTATAGACTAACAGACGTTTTGCAGCATGAGCTTTCGTGGGTGAATACCCACTTCTTCGGATGCAAGTAGTGGAAATCCCCAGGGTCAGGTATATATATGCAAGAAGCAAGCTAGAGATAACAAGTTTAGTTCAATCAGGGAGGATGAGGCCCTGTTCTAGCAGTAGAGGTGTGAAAACCAAGGGAGGAGAAACTGGTTCTGTAGTTGGCAAGCCATTCACAGTCTTTGTTTAATCCTGAGCTGATGGTGTCAAATTTGCAGATGAACTGAAGCTCAGCAGTTTCTCTTTGAAGTCTGGTCCTGAAGTTTTTTTGCTGTAGGATGGCCACCTTAAGATCTGCTATTGTGTGGCCAGGGAGGTTGAAGTGTTCTCCTACAGGTTTTTGTATATTGCCATTCCTAATATCTGATTTGTGTCCATTTATCCTTTTCCTTAGAGACTGTCCAGTTTGGCCGATGTACATAGCAGAGGGGCATTGCTGGCATATGATGGCGTATATTACATTGGTGGATGTGCAGGTGAATGAACCAGTGATGGTGTGGCTGATCTGGTTAGGTCCTGTGATGGTGTCGCTGGTGTAGATATGTGGGCAGAGTTGGCATCGAGGTTTGTTGCATGGATTGGTTCCTGAGCTAGAGTTACTATGGTGCGGTGTGCAGTTACTGGTGAGAATGTGCTTCAGGTTAGCAGGTTGTCTGTGGGCGAGGACTGGCCTGCCACCCAAGGTTTGTGAAAGTGTGGGATCATTGTCCAGGATGGGTTGTAGATCTCTGGTGATGCGTTGGAGGGGTTTTAGCTGGGGACTGTATGTGATGGCCAGTGGAGTCCTGTTGGTTTCTTTCTTGGGTTTGTCTTGCAGTAGGAGGCTTCTGGGTACACGTCTGGCTCTGTTGATCTGTTTCCTTATTTCCTCGTGCGGGTACTGTAGTTTTGAGAATGCTTGGTGGAGATTTTGTAGGTGTTGGTCTCTGTCTGAGGGGTTAGAGCAGATGCGGTTGTACCTCAGTGCTTGGCTGTAGACAATGGATCTTGTGGTGTGCCCGGGATGGAAGCTGGAGGCATGAAGGTAGGCATAGCGGTCGGTAGGTTTTCGGTATAGGGTGGTATTAATGTGACCATCACTTATTTGCACTGTGGTGTCCAGAAAGTGGACCTCCCGTGTAGATTGGTCCAGGCTGAGGTTAATGGTGGGGTGGAAGCTGTTGAAATCTTGGTGGAATTTTTCCAGGGTCTCCTTCCCATGGGTCCAGATGATGAAGATGTCATCAATGTAGCGTAGGTAGAGAAGGGGCGTGAGTGGACGGGAGCTGAGGAAGCGTTGTTCCAGGTCGGCCATAAAAATATTGGCATATTGTGGGGCCATGCGGGTGCCCATAGCGGTGCCACTGATCTGGAGATACATATCATCATCAAATTTGAAATAGTTGTGTGTGAGGATAAAGAAACGGTGGACTTGTCTATATGGAGTTAGTGCATGGCAAGCTGGTTGTAAATCTAGTGTTCTAGCCGGCCATGCATTGTCTGCATGAACTGTGCTATCATGCACTAAAAGTTCCATAATGCACTTTGACCTACTACTCTTAGAAACAGCAGTAAGTCAAGTGCACTATGGAACTCTTAGTGTGCAGCAGCACCGTCCGCACAGCCAGTTAGCATGTAGCAGGCTAGAGTGCTGTACACTTACAGCCCAGGTTGCTGTACGCCAACTGTCCATATAGACAAGCCCGATATCAGAATATTAAAGCTATCTAAAGCCATTCTGTAACAGACCCATTCAGTTTGAGAATGTTGTTGCCTAAGCAACCTGACCACAAAATATTGCAAATAGTTCAGACCACAGAATCATAGAACTTGAGATCAGAAGGGACCATTATGATCATCTAGTCTGACCTCCTGCATGATGCAGGCCACAAGAGTTGACCCACCCACCCCTGAAATAACTCTCACCCTTGACTCAGCTGTTGAAGTCCCCAAATCATGATTTGACGACTTCAAGCAGCAGGTAATCCTCTAGCAAGCGACCCCTGCCCCATGCTGCGGAGGAAGGCGAAAAACCTCCAGGGCCTCTGCCAATCTACCCCGGAGGAAAATTCCTTCCCGACCCCAAATATGGCGATCAGCTAAACCCCGAGCATGCGGCCAATATTCTCCATCCAGACACTTAGGAAAAGACTTTCAATATCCCAACATTTACCATCGGTACTAACTCCCAGTGGTGGCACATTATTGACCTATTGAGTAAATCAAGTTATCCTATCAGATCATCCCTTCCATAAACTTATCAAGCTTAGTCTTAAAGCCGGAGAGGTCTTTCGCCCCCACTATGTCTCTCGGCAGACCATTCCAGTATTTCACTCCTCTGACGGTTAGAAACCTTCACCTAATTTCAAGCCTAAACTTCCCAACTGCCAATTTATAACCATTTGTCTATTTTAAATAGAAATATTATCAGCAAGATGTCACTACTTTTTTTTAAAAGGTATATTATATAGAAGGTATTTGTTTTGTATTAAAGAAGCTGATTCATTGGCTTTTCAACATACCAATTAAATGTGAAGTGTATATGTTTAAGGCAAATCAACCAAAAAATGCTAAATGACCATTAAAGACTGATTAACTGTATGACTGAGACAAGGTGGGTGAGGTACTATTTTTTATTGGACCAACTTAAGCTTGTCTTTTTCACCAACAGAAGTTGGTCCAATAAAAGATATTACTTCACCCACCATGTGTCTCTGATATCCTGGGACCAACACAGCTACAACACTGCATATAACGAGGTATGACTGGCGACTGCACAGATTTTCACATACGAAGCAATCCCACTAATCTTATCACTGAAGTGTAGGGAATAATCAAGTAATTGTACAAAAGATATGTACAGTTGTTTTGTATGATCTCATTAACGGTTATATCCAACAGGAGATGGACCTTACACACGAGTCAAATCTCTTTATACTGCTACATGATAAACTACTAAGCGGAAGCAGAACCAACCAGGAGCGTGAAGGGACTTTACATAAAGAAAGACTCTATTCTAACTTCAAAATGGACATTTTTGCAGAAAACGAACAGTACTAGTCAAAAGAGCATGGAGTCATCAAAGTGGACCAAATGATCACACCAATAAAGGGGTCACAAAATAACTTGCAGAAGTAGGTTACTGGCCAGAGGTAAGCCAGCAGGTGTTCATCCTATGGCCCAACAGGTCTTACACAAACTAGTATGGCACAAGATATTTTGTACAAAAATATCTTAATTTTCCAGACACAAAGTTGCAAGAAGTCAAACATCTTGTTTTCTCACTAGATATGTAGAGACAACTCAAGTCCTGGTTAGATATTTGAAATCTTTGCCCAGAGCATGACTCACTTTCTGATTAGCTCTCATTAATTTTGCCAATAAATATGAACCAGGCTGCGCCACCAAGCAGAAAAGGACAAAATGTCTAGTGTTGTTCAATATGTTGTTCCCTGAACCCAAAACATCTGGAGAGAGATGTGAGCAGGACCGTAATCGCCTGGCCAGCAAGAGCACCTTGTAGTAACTGGAGTCTTGTCACCAATAGGCTCCCTATTAACTCCTTAAGTCCTATCTAAGGAGACCACTGCAAAATCCAGAAAAGAACAGGAATGCAGTCATCATAACACCTTGAGTGAAGCAAGCGAATGGACTATGTTGAGAAACCAGTCATTGCAACTGTGAAGCTGAGCTGGAGAAACCATCTTCACATGTGTTCCAACTGATAAGCAGACAAACGATTTTCATATATGTATTGTTTATTCAAGTGCAACTTGACTATGATAAGCTAAATGCTTCTTGGAAAGTATATACCTGAGGGCAGGCTACACTACGGGGCTAAATCGACCTAAGTTATGCAACTGCAGCTACGTGAATAACGTAGCTGGAGTCGACGTACCTTAGGTCGACTTATCGCGGTGTCTACACCGCGCTGGGTCGACGGGAGAAACTCTCCAGTTGACTTACCTTATGCTTCTCGTTCCGGTGGAGTACCGGAGTCCATAGGAGAGCGATCGGCAGTTGATTTAGCGGGTCTTACTACACCTGTTAAATCGACCCCCAGTGGATCAATCGCTGCAGCGTCAATCCACAGTAAGTGGAGACAAGCCTAGAGTTAAAACCCTCTGAATGACTAAACTGTATGTGTACTTACATTTTACCAACAAGTTTAGTTTTAGTTGTCCAGAAGTTAGACAAATCAATAATTGAGAGCACTGAGGCTGAAGAAACACATTACACTAAGCCTAGTACTGTTTGTAATAATTCAAACACTGTTTCCCTGCAATACAGTTACTCTGAAAAACTGAGCATTTCAAAGAGTTTAGCCTAAAAATAACATAGGTTTTTGTATGCAGTGTTGTTATAGCCATGTCAGACCCAGGATATTAGAGACACAAAGTGGGTGAGGTAATATCTTTTACTGGACCAACTTCTGTTGGTGAGAGACAAGCTTTTGAGCTAAACAGAGCATCTGGGAAAGGCACCAAGTGTCACAGCTAAATATAAGATTGAACAGATAAAATATGCGCTAACTACTTACGCTAAACTAAGGGACCATTCAAGGTGAAATGGCGTATTACCACCACTGTAATCACAGGACAAAAAGGGGTTTAGTGGGTTACAGATTGTTGTAGCAAGCCATAAATCCAGTTTCTTTATTGAGACTGTGATTTTTAGTGTCCAGCAAAGTTATGAATTTAAGCTCCCAGGCTCATATTTTGAAAGTGTTGTGTAGGTTTCCTCTAAGGATGAGGACTGATAGGTCAGATATACTGATCGCTTTGTGAAAAAGTGTTCACCCACAGGTGATATGGTATTTTTGTCTTATTTTCCTGTGTGAGTTCATTTGATAGCGTAGTGATTCTCTGGTTTCATCCTCACAGTCGCTATGGGGCGTTTAATGAACTGGATGAGATACACCACATATTGTGACAGGCATGAGTAGGACCCATTGATCCTGAACAGTGTGTTGTGAGGGGTGTTGATCATTGTAGCAGTGGAGATATGCCTGCAGGTTTTACATGTATTGTTCTAGCAGGGTCTGATGCTGCTTTGAGTTGGTGTGTCCTGGTTTGTGGGGGACCTTACAGAGGTTGGGGGGGTGGGGGGGGGGGAAGGTTGCTGAAGGCCTGAAAAGGGGATTCAAGAAAGATCTCTTCCAGGATGGGGTTGCCATCAAGTATGGGTTGTATTGTTTGATGATACTCCGTATGGGTTTCAATGCAGTGTGGTAGGTGACAACTAGGGGTGTGCAGTCGGAGGGGGGTTTATTTCTGTTGCAATTTACTTCTCTGGGTAAGTGTCCTTGTTTGGTGAAGGCGGTTGTGTGTGTATTAAGGTGTATATCCTGGACTTCCTCCTCAGAGCATATTCTGTGGTCTATGAGTGCCTGGCTGTAGATAACAGATTCCTTGCTGTGTTTGGGGTGGTTACTGGATCTATGAAGGTAGGTGTGGTGATCTGTGGGTTTCTTGTGTATAGTTGTCTGTAGAGTTCCATTGCTGAAGCTGATTGTGGTGTCCAGGAAGTTAATGCTAGTGTGGGAGTGTTCCAGAGAAAGTTTAATGGATGGGTGGTGGTTGCTGAAGTTGTGGTGGAAATCTATGAGGGAGTTTAAAGCGGTCTAGTCAGAGGATGAAAATATCATCTATGTCTCTCAAATATATCATTGATTTTTGTAGTCAAGAGAACCGACAGCTTCTTGGACAAAAGGGGGCAGCAGCTTTGAACTGGCATGAAAAATAAAGAATCTGCTATTATCTGAACTTCTGGTTAAAGTGTCATAAGAACTTATGGTACTAATGAAATTTCAGAGAAATTCAAACAGTGTCAAAATTATCATCTGTATATTTTGTTTTGGGTTTAACGTGTGATAGCCTTCCATGTGTCAGTGGCATAGCTTGGCTATGGTTAGGACCTGGGCAATTTTGAACTAGATTAACATTCTTTAATAAATAAGTAACTGAAGATCTAAATCCTACTTTAGAATTGTTTGGTTGAACCTCTTACCCACAGATGTTAAGGGTAAAACAAAATAGCAGCCATGTGAATCCTAAGTAGATTGTAAAGATATGTAAAGACAATATGAAAGGATCCATGCTATTTCAACCCAGACTCAGAACTAGTGACCCCTCATCCACACTCTATTGGGTATGTCTAAACTACGAAATTAGGTCGATTTTATAGAAGTCGATTTTTAGAAACCTATTTTATACAGTCGATTGCGTATGTCCTCACTAAGCGCATTAAGTCGGCGGAGTGCATCCTCACTACCGTGGCTAGCATCGACTTACAGAGCGGTGCACTGTGGGTAGCTATCCCACAGTTCCCACAGTCTCCGCTGCCCATTGGAATTTCGGGTTAAGCTCCCAATGCCTGATGGGGCAAAAACATTGATGCGGGTGGTTTTGGGTACATGTCGTCAGGCCCCCCTCCCTCTCTCCCTCCCTCCGTGAAAGCAACGGCAGACAATAGTTTTGCACCTTTTTTCCTGGGTTACCTGTGCAGACGCCAACCCACAGCAAGCATGGAGCCCGCTCAGCTCACCAATCATCGTACGTCTCCTGGGTGCTCCTGGCAGACCTCGGTGAGGTCGATCAGGGGTGCCTGGACAGATATGGCTATCCTCCTCTTAGAGCACCGAATGGGAGCCAGAGGCTCCAGGTCATTCTCTTCTTTACGTTTCGTCTCATGGAGATTCGGTCCTGCCTGGAATATCATGCGAGCTGGAGGCTTCTGCCTCAGGCTGCTCTCCCAGCCGGCAGCACTGCGCGGTCACACCTACCCCAGCCTACCCCTTGCTCCCATGGCTCATGAAGCCTGGACAGTAGTAAGGAGCAGTTCAACTATAGGCTGAGCAAGGGCAGAATGGTGGTAGAATGTGCCTTTGGACGTTCAGAAGCTCGCTGGTGTTGTTTGTTTACTAGGTCAGATCTCAGCGCAACCAACATTCCCACTGTTATGGTTGCTTGCTGTGTGCTCCATAATATCTGTGAGAGTAAGGTGGGGTGGGAGGTTGAGGCAAATCGACTGGCGTCCGATTTTAAGCAGCGAGACACCAGGGCGATTAGAAGAGCTCAGCAAGGCGCGCTGAGCATCAGAGAGGCTTTGAAAACCAGTTTCATGACTGGCCAGGCTTCGGTGTGACAGTTGTGTGTTTCTCCTTGATGCAAACCCACCCCCTTTGTTGATTTTAATTCCCTGTAAGCCAACCACCCTCCCCCCTTCGAAATAAACTAACTAGTGTTTTGAAACGATGCATTCTTTCTTTATTAAGGAAAAAAAAAGAGATAACGGACAAGGTAGCCCGGGTGGGGTGGGGGAGGAGGGAAGGACAAGGCCACATTCCTTATTGTAGCCACACTAAAAATCAAACTGTTTGAATGACAGCCTCTGTTGCTTTGGCCATCCTCTGGAGTGGAGTGGCTGGGTGCCCGGAGCCTCCCCCCATCCCCCGCATTCTTGGGTGTCTGGGTGAGGAGGCTATGGAACATGGGGAGGAGGGGAGGCGGTTATACAGTGGATGCAGCAGGGATCTGTGCTCGTTGGCTTTCCTGCAGCTCCAACGGACGCTTCATCATGTCCGTTTGCTCCCTCATTAGCCTCAGCATCGCGTCCTGCCTCCGCTCTTCGTGCTCACTTAAATTCTTTCCTGGCCTCTGCCACTGAATGCCTCCATGCATTAAGCTGTGCCCTATCAGTGCGGGAGGACTGCATGAGCTCGGAAAACATGTCATCGCGAGTACGTTTTTTCTCGCCTTCTAATCTGCGATAACCTCAGGGACGGAGATGATGGGGGGAGCGTAGAAACATTCTATGCTCTATGATTCTGGGGGGACTGCCTGGTCACTTGTGCTGCTAAGTGCTGCTGAGTTCATCACGCTGACCAAAACAGGAAATGAAATTCAAAAGTTCCCAGGGCTTTTCCTGTGTACCTGGCTAGTGCATCGGAGCTCAACGTGCTGTCCAGAGCGGTCACAATGGAGCACTCTGGGATAGCTCCCGGAGGCCAATACCGTCTATTTGCATCTGCACTACCCCAAAATCGACCCAGCACGGTCAATTTTAGTGCTACTCCCCTCGCCGGGGAGGAGTACTGAAGTCGATTTTAAGAGCCCTTTAAGTCGACGGAACGGGGTTGGCTGTGTGGACGCATTCATTTTAAAATCGACCTAACGCGGCTAAATTCGACCGAACCCCATAGTGTAGACCAGGGCTAGGACTTTCACTACACTGTCCACATGGGACGTTACTGCATGGCAAGCTGGTGCACTGTAGATTCATATCCTAGTTTGCCACCAGTACCTTGCCATGTGGACAAGCCATATGAGTTGTATCTGAAGTGCCCTAGTCCTGGGATAGAAAACAGGAATGGAAAATGGATTTCTCTCATTTGCTAAAGACAATGAGAATCATGCACCACGTCTCCGGTTTTGCTACAGGAAAGGGTAAGAAAGGTAGAAACATATATAGTAGATTACCCATCAATGCTTTTCACCAATGAATGCAAAAATATGTATCTTCTTTGAGATTCATGTTTAAGTTACTGTTAAATTTGTGTTTTGGAATGCGGTGAAGAAACATGTGGTGAACTGTTCCCTAATCCAGAGGCTACTTGAAAAGGAGAGGGCTGTTTTTTGGGTTGTTTTTTTTTACTAACTGGTAGAGGTTGCCTGCCAGTGTGGTTGCCTTCCCTCTGATAAAGAGACATTTTAAGTACAAGCTCTTGTTTCATTCTCTCTGTCAGATAGTGGACAACTAGAAGTGCTAAGTGGGAAATTGCCCAGTTCCTAATCTTGATAGCTACAACAACACTACATACAATAAGTTATGTCAGTCCCAGAATGTTAGAGACAAGGTGGGTGAGGCAATATCTTTTATTGGACCAACTTCTGCTAGTGAGAGCACCAAGCTTACACAGAGCTCTTCTTCAGATATTATGGATACTGTATCATGAACACAACTGTGGCCATGAGACCCAATATTTGCAGTATGAGTTCTTAAACTTTTTAACTGGCCAAGTACATACAGGACATTTATAAGACCTCCCAGGATGCTTACAGCAAACACCAAGGGATGGTCAGATTAAAATTTTACAGTAGTTACAATACCCACATCTCAAACTGTCATCTGCTCCAAATTTCTACTTTGCTGATCTTCTATGCCAGTTTCTGAATGTAAATCCACATATTTTGGTGTAGGATTTTTCAAGCTCTCGTGGCATTTATTATTTGGAAAACTATCAAAATTTCATCAGTATCAGCATTACCTGGGAATTTAATGACACCCATAGGGAAAAAGAACAAGTTCTACACTCTGAACTTGTTTCTACATTAAAAACATCTGCTATGTTGAGCTTCTGGACATCAGACATGGGAGAGACGATAAGAATGTATGGCCCAAAGAAGATCCTTTTGTAAAAACAGAAATAAACATCGGGACCCAAACCTGTCTAAATGAACAAAAAAATAACTGCATAGTCCATGGCAGTGAGCCTCGCAGTCCAGGATGACGTCCAAGGCTCATACTAGCTCTCTAAAAATAGATGAGTAGACTGCGCTTTGAAGTTGCGGCTCGGGCTGGAGCTCAGGCTCTGAAAGCCCATTCCCTCCCCGGAGGCTCGCTCACAGGCAACACGTGGAGGGACTGGGGGGAATGTAGGACCATGTGCCCTCCTCCCCAGACTTGCTGATTGGCTTGTACTGAAGCCAGCTGCCCTCACTCTGCCACCTCCCCTCCCACACTACTGACAGACATGGGTCATCTCTGGGCTCACTGCTGCAGGCTGTGTAGACGTATTTTAAGAGTAATAGCTGTAGGTAAGATCCACAACAGCTCTACCCATATTTTGGTACTGTACCACACGCACATTTGCAACCTGTTCAGAAAGATTTGCTTCTAGCTGTTGCATGCTCTTCTATGGCACAGCTATACAAGCTTTTTCCTCAACTGGCATTTAGAGACATCATACCTAGGGTTTAATGTAGATGGCACAGCTGATAATATTGCCAAGACTCCGCTGTCTTTAGCCATGGCAAGTGAAATCAATCTAGGCCAAAGAAGATCAAGGGGCTAGTCAGCCTAGCCACCAATCAGGAGAGTTATTCTATCACTTTAATTTTCTTCTTCCATATGCAAAAGAAAAACAGCCAAAAACCAAAAAGGACAAGAATTGCTGGTGGTCAATAACAAGAATAATGTAAGATCAACAGCCCTCAAGAAGCACCCCAAGAGTAACTTTATAAAGTGTCCATCATCTCGAGCCCCACATTTTTTCTATATTACAAAGACCTGCTGTGTTCTCTTACAATTTCATTTCCCCAACACTCATTTAATATAGTTTTGCAAATGCATCTCACCCTGATCTTCTGTGTTCCAGTACTAAGGCTACGTCTACACTACCCGCCGGATCGGCGGGTAGCAATCGAATTATCGGGGATTGATTTATCGCGTGTAGTGTAGACGCGATAAATCGATCCCCGATCGCTCTCCCGTCGGCTGCTGAACTCCAGCAGTGCGAAAGGCGGAAGCAAAGTCGACAGGGGAGCCGCGGCCGTCGATCCAGCCCCGCGAGGACGCAAGTAATTTTCATTCGATCTAAGTTACGTCGACTTCAGCTACGCTATTCTCGTAGCTGAAGTTGCGTATCTTAGATCGATCCCCCCCCCCCCCAGTGTGGACCAGGCCTAAGTGTCAACAAGAATTTACCAATGCACCTGTTATTCAAGTTCTGAATGTCCCCATAACACATATCCCTAATATATTGCTGGGATTATACAACAAAAGGAAATCATATTTCCTCCTTTCTGAAAATCTGCATTCAAATACAGTTTAGGCTACAGGTTAAATTAGTTCAGTAGTTTCAAATGAGTACCTGGTTCTTCGCCTGAAAGACAAAACAGCCCAGATGACTTGGTCCTATTTAAAAGTTTGCTTATTCCTGTTTGTTCTTTTATATTTAATCACTTAATAAACAGCTAAGTAGAAACACAGCCAATTTTACTCCAACATACAGCTTACAGACCTCAAACCTACTTCAACTGAATTTACCTCCTCTCGAAGCTGCCGTTCTCGCTCTTCTTCAAGCTTTTGGATTTCTGCCAATGACAATGTGGTCTGGGACTGACATGCTCCTGAGCTGGATTGCTGGCCCCATGTTGAAGAAGAAGGGAGCTGGGAAAAAAAGTAGGAAATAATAATAATTACAAATTCTCAGACCTGAAAACTACTGAAACTGCAAACATACGGACAAATCTTTTGATCCCACTGAATAGAAGAGATACTACAAGATACCCAAAGGTCTGGTTTAAAGGTATCCGTTTTTCAGTGCGGTCATATTTTTGTTACATGTGCCCTCAGCTGCAAGGCAGTGGAAGGGCCTGCTGTGTCCAATGAAAAACTACATAATAGGATACAAACTGTTATTCAAAAAAATGGCAACAACTTTGGGGACCAAAACGTGTGTGCATTTGCTGAATAAAAAGATAGTTACAATGCATAATACATTTTGATCAATTTTTTCCTCAAAAACAGCATGGTATTTACTTGAAGCATATTTAAGGCTCAGTTACCTCACACTGGAGGCTACTAAAACAACCGAAAGCCAAACAGTATAAATGTTTTTCAAATTAAGAACGACAACAAGGGGGAATTAAAAAGAGACTTGTTTCTCTCATCCTTCTCCAGATATCGAGCATCTCTTCCTCCCCAACAACTCTGCTTTCCCTTCTCCTTCCTCATCATACAGTTCCACCACTCAGTTCCCTTTCTCTTGATTCAATCCAATTAACTAGACGCCTTCCAAGCTAATTCCATTGGTCCTACACTATGGTGATGTTTTAACTGCACGTATTAGGTGAGTGGGAAAGGAAGTTAACCTGTTGAAGAGCATTACCTTCATCTGTGCAAGTTGCTGCTGCTGCTGCTGCTGCTGCAACCGGCGCAGAGCCTCCTGTTGCTGCTGCCTTTGTCTTAATAATTCCTTCTGGCGCTGGAGTTCCAGCTCCTTGCGCTTTCGCTCGTCCTCTTCGAGACGTAGTCTGGCTGCCTCCTCTTCCATGTGCAACCGGTTTTCCTCTAGTCGACGCTGGGCCTCCTCCTCTTCCCGTGCCCATTTGGCAGCCTCCTCTTCCTTCCCAGGATACAAAGAACAGTAAAGTCTCTAAGAGGACTTAGAAGATTTAAATTACTTCATGAAACATGTGATGCTTAAAATACCTGACAGAACAGATGGAAGCTTTTTATTTAATTGTACAAATGTGGTCAGTAAAGAACACATTTATTCAACTTTATCCTTTTCAGGCTGAGAAAATAATTTGGTCTATTGTCCTTCAAAATAAAGGTTTCACAATGCACCCTGAATTAGAAGGGGAAGCTTTCCTTAAGGTGAAGGCTAGCTACAGGTCAGACAGGTCAGAGGAAAAACCCAAATACTGCCCCATCTTTTCCCTGGGATTTGTATTCACATTATTACTGTGCACCTCTACTACTTGCTACTAGCTCTCACAGTGAAGTGCTGCTCCCAGATTTCAACCCATGAAATGAGGAGAAGTAGAATAAAAAAGGGAGACAAGGTTTGCAGATCAGATTAGAAATGAGGGTGAGGGAAATTAAAGCTCAAAAGAGAAGATTTGGCTATTTCATACTGCTAGAACAGCAAAGGAGAAGGCTCTTACGCCAACAAGCCCAAGATTATGTGGTGGGATAAGGAAGGAAGTATTGCTAGATGAACTGCTAGAGTAGGAAGAGGAACAAAGACACTGACATGAAGTTATGAATTTTAACAGTGGGCAACTTTAAAGTGGATTCTGAAGCTAATGTGGAGACAATTAAGTTGTTTGGGGACAGGTGTGATGAAGACAGTTTTCAAAAAAAAAAAAAAAAGAGAGAGCTGGCAGGAGGAGTTGGCACATAATGGAATCTATAAAGCTAGAATTTAGGAGGCCACAAAAAAAGGAAGTTACAGTAGCCAAGGCAAGAGTATATGAAGGAGCATGGATGAGGTTTTCAAGCAGGAGTGCAGACTTGACAGAGTGGAATCAGGCAGATTGGCAAACATAGGCAATGTGGGAGAAGAGTCAAGGATGATACAGTATTCTGTAGTAATGTCCAAAACACTGCATCTTACAGAGTAAATATTTTACACTATCATGGTAGAGTACTATATGCATTTTGCCCCTCTTTTTAAATTAATGACCACAGACTGGAAAGCTTAGGCCACAACATATTCTGGAGCCACAGTCAAATGTGTAATGGAAAGTAAAACATTCAACAAATATAGCTCTGTCACAGGCTGGCTGGCCCCTTAAACTATTCCCACCGAGCTGAGTGTGATAGTGACTTGATGACTGATCAAGATGCAGAAGATCAGAGAGAGGAGTATCTAAACAGATCTGTGAATGCAGGAGAGGAGATCCAGGAGAGAGTGGAACAAGGGGAGTTTCCTCTCTGGGAGAGGCTTAGTGAAGTCAGGCTGGAAGAGGCTCACAGGGAGCAAGTTAGGCTCTTGGGGGGGATGGAGGGGGGTGGGGGAGACAAAGATAGGACCTGTAAGGAGCAGGGAGACTCCTGAGGTAAACTGCTAGAGTCCTTGGGGAAAGGAGGCAGTGGGCGGAATCCTGCTGGAGAAAAAGCCACAGAGAACAGACAGGCAGGCTGGCTCCTCTGAAGGGCCAAAGCACCAAGGCTTGTTGGAGAGTAGCAGCCTCAGGAAGATTTATGTTGGGCAGGACAGTGCTTGATACCAGAGACAGTGAAAGTCAGTGGAATGCTAGGAAAGGGTTGAGAACCAGGCCCAGAAGATAAGTTGATTATTTGGGACTCTGAACTACACTTGGACATTTTAATACTCTGGAAGGGGTCTGAACTAGCTACTTCTCAACCGGAACTGAGTGGCATGCAAAGACAGATGGCCTGCAGGGGGCAATGGAGACAACCCCCCTTGCAACATGGCATGGTGCAAGGAGCCGCTCCACTGATGAGTGTGAACTACTACCTACTCCGCTTTCTCAACAATAAAGTTGTGATGGCTTCCCATGGCACCAAGTTTGCTCATCCTTATTACCAGGTTGAAAGGAAAATGTAATCTATGTTCATTCAGTTTAATTCTGCCCATATGCAGTTCCACTACCAGATTCCCATCCTGATCAGAAAGGATCATCCTCTCCTCAGCTGGTATTACTATTAAGTCTCTGTGTTCACTCAGTTCCGGCATCTCCCATGCCTGAGTATGGTAAATCCCTTGCACTCATTTTCACCTGTTTACGAAGCAACTCTTCTCGTTGTCGTCTTTCCTCTTCTTCTCTTCTCCTCTCTTCCAATCTTCTAAGTGCTTCCTCCTGTTGTTGTCGTTCCTCTTCCTCCCGCTGTCGTCTTAGTTCAATTTCCTGCTCTCTCTGCCGCCTCAGGGCTTCTTCCTGAAGATGGGAACAAAAGTGATATACATCAATTCACTAGAAAGAACACAACGTGGTCTGGCCACAGGAGTTGTCTCAGGGAAACCCTGGGCACCAACTTTTTGTTTTTTTGTTAGTGTTAACACAAAGCATATTATAAAATCCTAGAATCCCAATAATACAAAGCCATGGGTTAACAAATATTGTGGTAGGACATGCATCCCCGAGACAGGTGAGTTTTGATGAAAACTTTGGTTGTTTCTAGGTTGGAATGGAAGAGTATCTAAAATCAATATCTGACAATATTTTGCTTCAATATGGGGGAAGGCAGAAAAGAGCAGAGAACCACCAAGACTCTTCTATTTCCAATGCATAAGATCTGAATCTCTTCCTTATATACAGATCTTAAGGAAAAGAGAAGTAGCTCAGAAATCACTATTCTTCAAGTGGCAACAGCATGTAGAAACCTCTTTGGAGGATATCATCACTACTGCTTCTCAGCTACATTCTGGAGTTTCCAAGTTATTTATAATTCAAGGTGCACTATAAATCTGAAACTACAGAGCTTGCAAGATACAGGTATATCTAGTTGCAGAAGCCTGGTGCACTGAGGGGCAACATTACCTGTGAAGTATGAGAGAGAAAGGAAGTTTTTTGGAATTCTCTTTTTAAGGCAGCAGCAGCAATTTTTCTATCAACTCCCAATTACAGAAGACAAGACTGTGTGGTGGCTGTTCTCCTCCCTTGGGTAGTGGTAACTTCTCATCTCCGTTGTAGGAGGGGGAGACAGGACTTGGTTTCCCCCAAAGTGGGGTGTTTAATATTTATCATGCATTAACTTTTGAACCTCTGATGACAGCAAGTAACCATGTGTGAAGAGAATATGATTAAGATTCTCTCTAACTGTTCCTCTCTTTTCAAAATCAGGACCATTATTTAATCTTTAGAAGCATTTGGAATTTCAAGATATGAGTAGTACCAGTTTAAACAGGCATTATTATATATATATTTTCTTGCTCTTAACAGATGAATTTCAGCGTTTATTATCAATTCGCTAGATAGCAGCAGCATATTATCATAACTAAGACTACGTTTTAGTCACGGGTATTTTTAGTAAAAGTCATGGACAGGTCATGGGCTGTAAACACTAATTCACGGGCCACTAAAAATACCTGCTGTGACTAAAACTTGGCCGGGGGTGGGGGTGGGGTGCTCTGGGGGCGCTGCAGGTACTGGGGACGGTGGCCCGGGACCCCGCTGGTGCAGCGGGGGGGCTGGGCCACCTGGGATCCCAGCTGGTACTAAGGGGGTGGGGGAGGGTTGGCAGAACTGGCATGTGCTTCCTACCCAGTTCCACATCCTTGCAGCTCCTAGGCGGCAGAGGGGCCAGGGCAGGGGTTTCGCTGCTCCCGCCACAAGTGCCGGCTGCCACAGCTCCCATTGGCCAGGAACCGCAGCCAATGGGAGCTGCGGGGACGAGACCTGTGGGCAGTGCGGAGACCCCCACCCCCTCCGCCACCTAGGAGCTGCAGGGGGGCCATGCCAGTGGAAGCCAGGGAGCCCCACACCCCGAGGTAAGCACCCCCCGCAACCCTCAACACCCTGCCCCTAGCCCTGAGTGCCCTCCCACACCCCCAAACTACTGCTGCTGGCCCAGGGGCTGCCTGGCTCTCGCAGCCCCTGAGCCAGCAAAGACACGGAGGTCATGGAAAGTCACAGAATCCGTGACTTCCGTGACAGACTCACAGCCTTAATCATAATACATCAAAGAGAGACAAATCTTGCAGCATGCCCTGAAGGTCACACTAATTTTGGGCTCTGGTGAATCAAGGGAACGCTAAAACCATGGCCCTTATCAACAATCCTATACCACATCATACATGTACTACATAAATGAAGTATAAACATAGGAATTGCCATACCAGATCAAGCCAATGGACCAGTTTACTGTCCGAGACAATGGTAACCACAGATGGTTACAGGAAACTGCATAATAGACAATTATGGAACGACCTGCCAAAAGGAAAGTTTTTCATATTCCCCAGCAGTTAAATGCCCTGAAACATAAGGGTTTATATGCTTTCTATTATTCTAGGTAACATAACTGTGTTTATTCCAGGAGAATGGCTTTGGTTTCCAACTAGTAAGAGAAAAAATGGTGACCCTTTGACCATTTTCTCTTTTTGCTTATTTAAACGCCGATACGTCATATTAGGGATGGCCCACAGGCATGTGTAGCATACTGTCTGGGGCCAATTCTGAAGCCCATGCCTACAGCTAAAATATATTCACTCATGAAGGGAGAAGGATGAAGCAGCTGCTTTTTCATCTGGCTAATAAAAACCTACCTTCCTCTGATCTTCAATTACAAACACTTTCCCTGCCCCCAGCGATAGAAGGAAGGGACTCAAAACAATTTCTGACCTTTCTGATGCGGCTCTTTGGTCTATGGGGAAGGGCTCAGAATCTGCATTTTGTTTGTTCAGGGAATGCAAGCAAAGTTTTAATCACAGAAAATCTCCCTGCCCAGACTTATGGTCAGGCACAATCTCCCAGTCAATGACTGGTGCTCAACACTCACTGCCTGAAAATGAACCAAAGACACAGGAGCCATTGGGTCCCTCTTGCAAGTCAGCAGATCACTAATACCACTGCCCCACTTTCCCTTGTAGAAAGGAGAGCGCAAACGTAGCAAGAGTAGAGAGATTCCTTCCATTCCACAGGTATGAAAGGAGAGACACTGTTGCATCATGGGCAGTTGAAAAATTAAGGGGAGGCTGTGAGGAGGGAACAGATGTATTTTTAAGAGTGCTAATGATGAGTAGGTTTGATTTATAAACAAATGAAAGCAATAATCCAGATCACAAAAAATTGGGAGCCAGGTGGTTTGAACTCCAAGGTATGACCAACTGGACACCACTGTTAAAAGAGAATCTTAAATTGGATGAGTAAAACAGGGTCATAGTCAAGAGAGAATAATGCAATCTCCCAGCTTTTCAGATATTTTTTCCTTGCTGTTTCTTTCCCAGCCTTTACAGGGTGTTCATATGCAGAGTCACACAAACAGACTTAAGAACAGGGGATCAATACAGAGGCATACACCACACACAGGCCACTCTGACTGGCCTTTCCGAGTTTTAGAGGGTCTGAGGCAAGAGCCTTTTGGAACTCAGTAATTTATGGAGATATATATATATAAAAGTTTTTCTTTGCAAGATAAATATGGTTTGATATTTGGATATTTAAAAGGTATCCTTGTGTAACTGTCCAAGGCCCTTTTATATACTTCTCAGCAGCTAGATGCTGGTTTACTAGTCCATCATGATATGAAGCACTAAATACAGGAAGAGTTAGATTCACAGTCAGTCTTGTCCATATAATCGATTCTGTGTATTTCTCTATGTACTATCACTCTGTAAAGGATACAATTTTTCAATCTGATCATTATCTCCGTGAATTGTATTTCTCTCTGAAATGAGCAAACTGATTTTTTATCCTTACAAAAGGTTTTTGATTATCAAAAATAGGATCCCAACCACAAGGGGACGTTTAATACAATGCAGAAAAGGTAAACTGGAAAGGAAGAAATCAGAGGGAAAAAAATCATAAATTATTCCCCTCAACATACATGAAGCAAGTCAGACAGCAACTTGTGGACAAATAATCTCTGACAGCTAACCTATGGCAGCTCTAAATTCCAACATAAACAGTGACGGAGTCCACATTTACCTTGTCTGGTTGCTGAGCTCTCTTACCAAGAAAAAGTTTACAAGCTAGTCATCTCTACTCCATGCTCAGCAAACATATACAAAGATTTCCCTGCCATGTTCAACAGTATTTGGGACCTCAAATCCTTACCATAGATTTCAGAAAGCACCCATGACACATATTCCAGGCTTTACTATTTTGTGTTGGAATCCAGCTCCTTTGTACAATGGTTCTGATACCATCTACAGCTGCTGTTTGACTCATACGCCTCAATACAGGCTTTAACAGCAGTAAAATTGACAGGACTATACACCTGAAAATTAAAGGCGACAGAGTGACAACTGGTCTCAATTTTCTTCATAATCTTCTAAAACATGCGGTCTATGGAAACATGAAACAAGTGAGATTTCTTTTGACCCTTCCTCACATTTAATGCCTTTGAATGAAATGATCAGAAACACTACCGGTATACACAGTATATAAAAATACAAATCTCTACATAGCTATATCGACAGATCTCAAATGTTTTTACCAACCTTTCCTATTCTCCTCACGTATGTTTTCCTATCTACTCTTTCTATCTTTGCCTCTGTAGCGCCTTTTCTCTTCTCTAATACTTTCAACAGAATTACTCTCAGATAAATTTCAAATGGAGATAGCAGATTTTAAGCACATTTTTCTCCCTTTTCCTTTTCAAGAGGTTATTGTGTTTGTTTGTTTTTTAAACACAAAACAAACAGAGAGAAAAACCAAATGGAAAAATACAGGAAAACTTTTCAAAAACTTCTTTCACAAATGTTTTAACAATGACCCTGGAAAAAAGTTTGAATTCTCTCTACTTTCCTGTAATATCCCAACTTATCTGAAAGAATTTTTCCACTTGAAAAAGGAAACGTTTGCTCTTAGCCAAAGAAATCTCTTAGCAGGTAAAAATAAAATATAAAGAAGAAATCTGTTTCTCCTACATCTTTGTTCTTTCTAACCACTTCCTTTGAAGGCACAGAATTTCAAATAAATTAAAGCGCTTGATTAGAGGAAATATTTATTTTTCTACATCACCAATAAAAACACAGTTTAGTGTAGCAGGCAATTCTGTAACAATGCAGCCAGTTCAAGTAAATGACTGACTAAATTGTTTTCTGACAGACCACCTCCACATTGGAAATATGATGCAGAGAACCAGAAAGGAAAAAACAACAACTTATTTTGTTAAACTGGTGCATGGTTGATGTGGCCTTTGACAGTTTTAGTCATAGATGGGGTGTGATGAGGAGCTGAGAAGCATGACAATTTTATTTCAATCAAACTCTGTACCTGCAGTGGCCCCTAGTCATAGAATTATAGAATATCAGGGTTGGAAGGGACCTCAAAGCAGGACCAATCCTCAGACAGATTTTTGCCCCAAATTGCCCCCTCAAGGATTGAACTCACAACCCTGGGTTTAGCAGGCCAATGCTCAAACCACTGAGCTATCCCTCCCCCCAAGAGTCACATTAGACTCTTAGCTTTAAGGGTTTAACTTCTTTTTATAAGGAAAACTAACCACATTTTCCTTATTTCACTTCAAAACTCTAAATACAGAGATGGTTTATCAACAGAACAACAAGTAATGGTCTCAAGTTGCAGTGGGGGAGGTTTAGATTGGATATTAGGGAAAACTTTTTCACTAGAAGGGTGGTGAAGCACTGGAATGGGTTACCTAGGGAGGTGGTGGAATCTCCTTCCTTAGAGGTTTTTAAGGTCAGGCTTGACAAAGCCCTGGCTGGGATGATTTAGTTGGGATTAGGTCCTGCTTTGAGCAGGGGGTTGGACTAGATGACCTCCTGAGGTCCCTTCCAACCCTGATATTCTATGATTCTATCTTTGACCTCTTCTATATCTTTTGATTTTTTTAAATGTTTTTCTAGTAATATGTTGCCCAGAAACGTTCATAATATTCCAGGGTTTGTTCTCACCAACTGCTATGTGAAGTGCTATGATTACTCCTTCTAATTTGCGCTGTTCCTATATTGAGGAAGTACCAGTAGTCATTTTCCAATCTATATGGATCCTGTCACTATCCTTTTTATCCCACCTCAATTTCATGTATCTCACCAGTGTACATACATTGCTGCGCAAGTTTCCTTTCAGATGTTTAAAATGAGACAGAGCACCAGAGAAGATACTTATGTAGGATTTTCGGTTTTAGATTAACCTAGAACCCACTGAAGCAGTAAAGTGATCAGTTTTTGTAAAATGTTCACTAAAAATACTTGAAATTTACAATGCTTGCAATGCTGAAAACAGCTTGAAGATGGCACTGGCAAGGTCTACAGATCTCCCAATCTGCCTAGGATCTCATCCCTTGGAGAAGGGACTTTAAAGGGGGACAATTTTAGATATAGTTCAGGGAAACTATGATCCAGCTCATTAATCTATGATTTAGCTCACTGTTGTACAATATAGTGAAAAAACAAGACTGGATTAAACATGGATTACCATGGAATACCCTCTTACATAACCTGCAACTGTTTACTACTATTCTTCAATGTCTTATAAAATCAATTTATAATAAAATGAATTTAGAGTTCACCATCAATAGTATATTTACTAACCTTATATACTAGTCTTTTATGCAGTATTGTATCAAAAGCCTTCTTGAAGTCCATGCAGAATAAGTCTACAGCTTCACCCTTCTCAGCTCTCACTGTCACCTCCTCAAAAGAAGTTAATTAATTTGTTAAGCATTATCTCCTCTATAAATCTGTGCTAATTATCTTTGATTAGTCTGTCATTAGTTACCAGAATTTCTTCCAGTATGGAAAACAGATTTCAAGATTAGCCTGTTTTTTTTGTTGATTTTTTTTTTAAAGTATGAACGTAACATTTTTCTTTCTAGTGAAAAGATTAAAAAACAATTTTGCCTGACTTTCAGAATTATGGAGCCATGGTAACAGCTCCAGTGTCAACATAAGACACTTTCCATTATAAGACCAATTTTGATATCTCTCCCGCTCCACCTTCAAATTAAAAAATGACGATTTTCTGTGAAATTCCATATTGGTAATGTCCTGCCAGAAGTGATTGTTTCTGTGCAAAGCCAAAGTGGATATGACTGGCCATTTCAGAGATAATGCCAGAAAGTGACTGGCATTTCATTTCCAAAAGTTTACCATTCCTGCCATTGTATATCTCAGAAACAACCTGGCCTACAAGCTCTACGGTTAGCACTAGAGTGCTTGTGATATACTGCATTACACAGAATGGACAACTGAAAAGTTATTTATTACAAAAAATGAGTATGAAACAATTCTCTACTGCTTGAGTGCCACAGTAAACCCTGGCATTTTCCAGCCACAGGAATTCAGTCCCCAACTATGCTACCAATTACTCGCCATTACAAACTGAAGTGATTCTATCTACATAAATATCACATGCATTAACAATGGTAAAATACAAAAAAACCTTCATAAAAATGGAGTTATAGTTCAGAATAATACAGTTTTATTTGAATGCCATAAATAACAAAATCCAAGTATTTGGAAGGGAGGAAATTTTTAATCAAGGTTTCACAACCAACCTGAACATTGTCCCAGCCTTTAAACCAGAAATCCTCCTACAACCACTCATCCTTGAGGACATAAAATTCTAATATGAGCCAAAAGCCCTTATGTTATACCACCTACCTACTGTATATGGTACAGAGACTTACCTACAGAAAATCCTCCAGCGCACCACACACCTTTTATGGGGCAGTTATACCAACATTTTCCCTCTTATAATCTGAACAGACCAGAAACTTAACACTTCCACATACCAATCTCCTACTATGATCAATTCATCCTATTCATTCCTCATATACAATAAAAAAACAACCACCATCACCATCCCATTTTGAGCTAAAGAGATTAATCATCCCTATTCACCCTTCCTGTACAGATTAGCAACACTAATATACTGCCTGTATTTGGCTGGGAAGATGACTGGCTGACTAACCACCACTTCAAAACATGTATTTGGTAGGAATTTAAGATGCATCTGCAGCATCACTTTACTCATGGTGAATTTAGAGTAAGTTATGTTGTTACGGCCTGATGCTTATTGACTCAGCAATCTGCCATCAGAAAAACTGCCATTTGTGTATGACATTTAAGCTCACAGGTATTGGGTAGCTCACAATGCACTTTTAATAGAGTAAGTATGACATGAATCACTACTTGCACTGCAGTATATTGTATTGCTCAGAGGCATCTAAGTAAGGATTAGTGAACTTTGTGCTATTCACTGAGCATACACGCAGAGAAGGACATGGTCTTTACCGCAAAGAGTTTACAATCAAAGATGAGACTCAATGAGAGGAACAGGAACAGAAATAAGAGCATAAGTTTACACGGGCTATGTGCATAATTAGATTTTTAATCTTTAAAAATGAATTTCAGCAAAGTTTAAATCTCTTATAACGTGGGGATCTTTTTAAATATATCAAGCCCTTCACTCTAACCCAGGATTTGAGAGTTTGAGGTCTACCGTGAACATATCTACCATTAAAAGGTAGAGTAACTGCAAAATGAAATCATCAGATGTCTACTAATGTCTATAACCCAAACTGACAGAATATAGCAATCTTTGTGGAGAATACATGGGCCTTTTTGTATCGGACTGCAAATCTTTTCATCTTGCATTTGTATAGTCTTCTGGTCCATCCCTTCCATTAAGCTATGAAGACTTGAGACAACCAGGTAAAAAAATCTACCCTGTGAGGAGACATGCTAACAGAGTAGAAGGATTGCCAGTTGGGAAGCAGAGAGGTGCCCTAGATGCATGTGTAAAGATATGAACAGACTGCTTGTTGTGACGAGCTGTTGTCACCCCTAACAGGGCTGATATAACTACGTGTGTCAGTCAATAAAATGGTTTGATTCACAGAACCTGTGTCTCACCTGAAATTGGTTAAAGGATTTTTGCTATCTGAAGTAATGTAGACAAGTCATTGTGAACACCATTCATTTCTGGATGGAGAAAGCATCTCTTCCTGATATCCTCTTGACTACTGCTACTCTTTTCAGAAGAACTGAAAGTACAGTTCTAAAATGGAAAAAACACCAAGATCACTGATTCCTCTTACCAGAGTGATGGACCATTAAAAAGACTACTCTGATAGTAAAGAGTATTGATGCCTGTTTGGAGAGGTTTGTGTGGAGAACACAAGAAAAAGCCTTCAGTATTAAGCTAAGGTTCATTTTTAGAAATGGATGTTAATTTGTGGTTTTAGTCTTGAGATTGATTTATGGCTACAGGTAATATGCAGGTGAATAGATAAGTTCTCTATTTTCCAGTCTGATTTAGATTACTTGTCCTCTCAAAATGAGGAGGACAAGCCGTTCCTTATTTTAAAAAGTTTAAGCTTAAGCATCCACTTTGTAGGAATCTGCCAAAAAAGGAGTGACAAATTACACACCTTCTGCACTAACTCCAACAGGTTGATGGAAAGGCAGATCCTGGAATGAGACTCTCCCCCTTGACATGACAGGTTTCCCATGAAAGCTCCCCAGATAAAGTTCGCATCTATTGTAAATCTGTTCAAAGGGTGGTCTGTGAGGGGCTTCTGCCGGCAGCTATTTCCCAAGAATTTAAGAATATGCTTGTGAAGGATCAGAGATCTGCTCTCCTCCTAGTGGTCCCACTTGGGCAAAAGGTTGGTTTGCAGGTATCAAGGGAAATACCATGCCAAAGAGAATTTTGATATTGGACATTTCCCTTCTAGCTAGGCTCATTTTTCTATTGGCAGTTATGGTCCTGCTTCTTCAACTGCACAAAGTTGGCTGAACCTAGTTTTGGAATGGTCAACCTAGACAAGAGAAAATGAAGTGCAACTGGACTACTAGATGCCTGGAGGGGGTTAGAGTCATATCCTCTTTAATTTCGGTCCCAAAAAGGAGGGGAAAAGTGTTCCATTCACAGAGGAATATGAAGTAGTTATAAGGAGGTTCCTTGACTGCAGGTCCAAATGAAACAAAATGCAAGGCTGCTTCCTTCAGCCAATGGTCCAGATGGACCAAAGCAAAAAGACAATTGTCACCATGGTAACAATGTCAGTTATTTCTCCAGTTATTCCTATCCTCTAGCTGATTGATTAATTTCCCAGGACAAGGGGAAAACTAGAGAGGAGCTCTTCTTTCTTCCTAAGAACTTTTCTCACTCCCTGCTTCTGGAAGGCTGCTTCTTTTTTATGCCCCCTCTCCACCCCAATTCAGGAGTCACAGCTGTCAAATCTACCTCACAGCAGTTTGAATATTCAACAGCTGCCACCTCTTCTCGTCAAGTCTGGCAACTGAGGCAGGACTGTGGAGTATCTGAAGGGCAAGAGTCCTTATTTTCACATATCTGCCCTTTGACACAAGGATCACACCAGTTTGGTGTGCAGTAGGAATTAATGAGCTTTTCTGAAAATGCTTTTCAAAATCCCTCCATGGAAGATCCCAGGAGATTTCTTGATTTAAAAAAGGAAGCTTTCCATAGGGTATCAAGACTCACTGATCAATTTTTCAACCTTGTCTGCTTTTGAAGTATCAAATATCTCAAACAGCTGCCCCGGATGCACTGGGAAAGTGATTAAGGGGTCACTGACTTAGATCTCAGAACTTGTGAGCTGTTGCTAAGAATGCCTGAATTCTTGAAGGATTGGTGAGGAATATGAATTTTATTAGATAAGAAAAGGGCAGAGGGTTTAAGATTAAATCCAGGTAGTCATTCTGAATACATTTCTAAAACAGGTCTGTTAGTAGTTCTGGCCCATACCTGACTGAAATGGCAAAATTTGCCATTAAGCAAAGGCCTTGGACAGAATCTATACTGTTTCCATAATCAACAACAAAATCGTACTTTACCCTTCCCGATGCAAAAACACTCTTAACCAAGGACAATCACGCTCCACTGTTCCTATAAGGATTGCTAATTACGAAGCACTATGACACAGTTAATGTATTTATGGATACAAATATGCTATACTCAATCTTAACTTACAAAACAAAAGTTAGGGCTTGTCTATGCAGTGGGGTGATGTGCTCTATGGGGGTATGAATGCTAAAGAGCATTAACATGCTGTATATTAATTGGCCCACGTAGACTCTGTTGATGCATTTGAACATATTGCTGTTTGAAACAGTACTACATTAAAGCACACTAGCGAACCTTTAGTGCACACCAGCAGGGTTTACATGGACCAATTAATTCGCAATATGTTTGGGGAATTTAGAAATCACACCCATATAGAGCACATTACCCCCACTGTGTAGACAAGCACTCAGTGCAGTTTTGAAGGATCAGTTAGTAGTGAAGACATGTAAAAACCCAATGATCTGTAGTCCAAATTTACTATACTCCACAAATATAATGGACTTTCCAAATATTTGATGTCTGCAGCCATATGCTATGGACTTCTTAAAGCCCTTAGGAAAATGAAAATTTTCTTAATCTAAATTAGGGGAAAAAACTAAAAAGAGCATATATGATGAAGTAGAAATAAGGAAGGGTGGAAGATGGAAGACTAGCGGTCATTCAAGGGGAGAGTAAAGCTTGTTTGAGTAACCTTCACATTGTATTTCCATACCTTACAATGTCTTTTTGGAATGTAAAAACTATATCTGGGATTTCTAGGCTTTCCAAAGTTTTGTTTTTGTTTATATGAACTGCAAAAATAGAGACACACTTTCCAAAAATGTTATCTGCTCAGCTCCAGTTCAATGCAGATTTTTGCTTAGGTAATAATACTAATATCGTGTTTTACATTTTTAAAGCACTGTACAAACATGTTGACTAAGCACTGCAGCCTCCAGGTGAAGTAGGAAAAATGTCCTGATTTATAGAGGAGAAAACAAAATGCACAGAGAGGTTAAGTGACTTACCCAACATCACACAGATCAGATCAATAAACAGAACCCATGTCTCCAAACCCCACTACTATACCTAATCCAATAGAATCCAATGCTCCCCAGTGTCATTTTTCCAAAGGAAACTTTTCACCCTCACAAATACAAGAGAATGGCCAATAATCTTTATCACACCAAGGCCTGTGTACTCTGTGGCAGCATCAGGTAAATTCAAAATGTGACATTTTATTCATTTTCTTATTTAAATCAGTAACAAAACTAGTAAAGTACAGCTGGACTCTGATTTTGTGAAATTAAATTCACTAGCCCATGTAAAGTCATTTGTAAACTAACTGGGATGTCAATATTCTGTGAAGAAAAGTGAATACGACAGCAGTGGTTAATTGTACATATTTCTAATCCCCAGCATGGGAGTTCAACTATGACAAGGTGAGTATAGATGTAACAAAATTATAATTAAGGTGTCTCTTTTTCTCTGTTTATTAATTTCATTTTGGGGGGTTGATTTTTTTAGCCTTTTTTTAAATTTTATGTAGATGTCCAAAAATCAGGGCTGATTGGGGTTTCCTCTTTGCATATACCGTAATGAGGAAGGTATATTGTATACATTCATTACAGTAGTATATACTGTACTGTAATCAATTAAAACCTAAATTCAGACACCCTAATTATGAGCCATTTTGGAGAATTACTACATAATCTTACACAAAATAAACCTACCTAACTCATGAACAAAAGCAGAACCCAATTTGAACTGGAACTGTCAAGACACACAAAAACCCAGTTCTGAAATCTCTGGCAAGTTTCTCATGCTAAGACGGAGTACTGAAAAGGAAATATATTTCAACGACATACCCATGGTAAAAATACTTCTTATAAACTGTCTTCACACACTTTTTAGAGATAAATCAGATCGCACAAGATTTTGGAGGTGGGTTTTCCTACAGAACTGCAGTAATACTTACATAGATTTAGTTTTAAACTGTGTTGAAAAACCTCACCTGCTTTCTTCGCGCCAGCTCCTCCTCTTCTCGTCGTTTCCTCTCTTCCTCCTGTTGCCTCCTAAGTAGCTCCTCTTGTTGTCTTCGAAGTTCCTCCTGTCTTTTTCTCTCTTCCTCTTCTCGTTTGGCCCTCATTTCCACTTCTCTCCTCTCCTGCTCTAGCTACAATTATATAAAATTACAATTAGATACAAGACTAGAGTAGGTAAAGCACTCCTACACCATTCTTTGCAGTGATTCCTGCTGAGACTACAGTATCTTAAAAGATGGTGGATCAACACCATTCTTTGTTGGTGATTTCACCTGGGAATCACCTGGGCAGATCTGAGTTACCCCTATGGACTACATTCCTATAACATTCTTTACAGTGATTTCTTGGAGGTCTACCACAACTTTTTGTTCTCCAAATCAGTTCTCCAATGCCACTCCTTAAAACTATTCCTGAATTAAGAGGCTACGAAGAGTTGCTATGAGGTTATCCCCAAATAGTACATCCTACACCATTTTGTACCATGACTCATAAAAGGTACTAGAATATCTGTGAATGGCCCCAACAATTAGCACTCACTATTCCCTAAACTGATTCGTGCAAAAAGAGGTTGGGATTAAGAGTAGCAGTGAGGTCTGACAGTTACTGCTCCTACCTACTTCTGACAGCAAAGGGGGAAGTTTAATTTGAATGTTTAGGTTTGACCCAACATTCAAAATAATCCCATTCTAAAACCCTAGAGAGATGTCTGGGAAAGTTTTATTCACAAGTATAAAAATATAACTATTAGTTTAGAACATCAACGGGGTCCTTCTACACTGTAACTCATATTTTTTCCAGGATGCATGATAGTCTCTGACCTTCGCAACTTTGGCCTTCTCGAGCTGCTGAAGCTGTTCTAGAGCAGGTCCCTGAGCTGCAGTATCGATGGGGAGATCCCAGACACTGCTTCCTTCCCAGACTGGAAAGCAAAGAAAAGTAAGAGCATACAGACAATAGGATAATTAATATTCAAAAGCCATAGTAAGCACACTAGCAGAAGCCAACTATAGAGGGAAGTCTTGTGTATTCTGGTTATTACATTGAAAACATAATGGTGTGCTGCACTCTTATAATTATGTTCAATAAGAGGCCATACTTCCTTACTACCCAAGGAGCAAGGCCTGATCACCCCCAACACTTTCCTGGGAGGCACAGGAGCACCAAGGTGAGGGGTCTAGGCTAGGCTTTACTACCAAATCCCGGACAAAATTAAGTTTGCTACATTTTTACATCTCTTTGGCTGAAGATCTCTGGTGATGATGCACAGTTTTATCGCCTTGCCCTCCTTAGCCATTCAAAATGAATTTATCCTCGAGCATGAGATGAGTTGAAGACCTGTTTTTCCATTTCTAGTGGAAGCTGACATACCCAAACGCTGATCTCTCTCACCTCCAGCAAGTGTCAAAAAGAGATGCAATAGTTTAAAAGAAAGGCTCTGGTTCTGGACCTTGGGACTTTACTAGAAGTAGTCTCTTACCTGTGGGCTGTGAGGCTGTTGACTGAAGCTCCCAAATTGAGCTAGCATCCGGCACTGACACAGACCTTGTTACAGACGGCATCAGGTTCTGTTCAGATATTCTGTAGTACAAACAAGAAGATTCAACATGCCACTTCCAAAGACAGGTCTACTCTGAACACAGTGGAAATTTTTAGTTTAGTAACATGTCATTGCATTTTCCTTCATTCCCCTCCCTACAAGCCTTTATTTAAGACAAAAACCTGATGCTGACAGTACTACGCAGAAAGTTCTCTCTTGTCTGAAGATTGTTCAGTCAAGTGCTGGGTTAGTCTCCCAATATGATACTACAAGCAGTAGTTCACAGGCTACCGTTTTCAATGGCATCTGAAATTATAAAGTTGACCTGCCTCTGCTAGTTGAATTCCAGCAAATTGTGTGTCCTCATAACAGTGTTTTACCAATGCTGATCAGGACTTTGGTGACAATTTCCCCCATAACAGTGCCAAGCCAGGACTTCAACTGGAAGAGCCTTCTCATTTTCCTAAGTCCTCTCCCAAACAGAAGCCATGAACAAAAAAGTATTCAATATCCATCAGCTTTTGTATAGTTCACACCCACATTGCATGGAAAAAAGTTGAACGCACAACCCTAGATATGACCAAGCAATTCTGAAACAGACATGTGTAGGCAACAGGAGAACATCACACTAACAACCACAGTCTAAGTTGGACAGTAATCAGTCGAGGTCTGAACACTCACCTCATCTTCAGGGCCTGGAACTGTTGTAAGAGGAGAGCCAGTTGCTGCTGCTGCTGGGATGAGAGGGCTGCTTTTTGTGCATACTGTTGTCTTCAAAAGAGAAGCAGAGTCTCAATGGAATTTATTCACTGTATCTAACTATGCAACATCCCGCTTGTGGAAGTCCCACATTATCCTCAGTCTCCATCCAGTCTAATCCCCACTAATCCAATAAACCAATCTATATGTACTCACACTGATTCCTGAAGGACACAACAAAATGGGATCTGAGAAGTGTTAGGGTATTAAAAAAAAACAGTAAACTGGCCTATGTGGGCAGAACAAAATTTCGTCCCTTTCACTTCCAACCATGCAATCTGACTATTCCTTTCCAATTCTATACTTTGTACCATTCCTACCTCCTTCTGCACTTCGCTTTCCCCAAAATTGATATAGAGATAATTCATATGCTAACCCTACTTTTGTAATTGTCCAGCTAGCTGTAAAGTATCTAGTCATGTCCACATTCCCATTACAATCACAAACCTCTTGATATTAGCAATCCTATATTAACAACCATCATTCAAAGATCATGAAAATGGCATACATCTTTAGCACAATCAAAAAAGCTATCCAATCTCTAATTGCTTTCTTTACTCTAGCCTCCTCTCATACAAGTTGTTAGAAATGGGCCAGACCCCAGGGACTCCAATTCCCACCTCACTGGGCAAAAATTGATATCAAGCTACAGTCTTCAATAGTTTCCCGCATCTCCAAGAAACAATGAGTCAACAGAGGAAAAGAGTGTTCTGCATGGGGTTTTCTATGTGCCTCTCAACACCGAAGATGTTCTGTCCTACCCGACTCCAAATCCCCAAAACACAATTTGCAAGGAGGGTCAGGATTCATTTTGACCAGGCAAGTTGCTATATTATAGAGAGAGAGAGAGCGCGAGCGAGCGAACATCTATCACCAGAGTAATTATGTACTGCTTAAGGAATAAGACGACACCATAAAGTATGCCTGAGGTAGCTAGCTCTAGGTTGTAAGGCCACTGCTGTTGGAGTTGCAGCATTCCCAGCCCTACTGCCCAGGGGAAACAATGTTCAGAAGCTGAACCTGGCTTATTAAAACTGCAGAGCAGAACACAGCCACTAGCAGATCTCAGACTGGTGATCTTACTGTATCAAAAACTGCTGGTACTGGAGGTGCTGCATTTGGTACAGTGCCGTAAGTTCTTGTTGTCTAGTTAGTCGTTCCTGGTCCATCTCGCCCTGTGTTTGGGAATAAGCCACTATTAACTGTGTGAATATTTACAACTTCTAATATTGCTCTCAACGGGTGACGGAAAGGACAAACGGTACACCCATCAGTATGTAAAGGTCAGAATGCATTTTGATCAAAACTTCTGACCATGCAAAAAGTCGTGCAGTAGTTGAAAAGGCAGAGATGCACAGCTTTTATCAAACATCAGGACTAAGCTCTAATGCCTCAATAAAACAAAACACATAAGTATATGCTTAAAATTAAGTGAAAGCCCTCTTCACTTAAAATTAAGTGATCCCTCCCCTCTCCTCCAAGAGCTGCTGCTTTCCAGAGGATTACAAACTTGATGCTGAGAGCAAATGAACTTCCAAGATCAAAGATTTATGACAGTACTCAAAGAATAACATTTCTCATTTTAAAAAAATCATTGTTTGACTTGTGATGATTGTCAAGTGCTTACCAGATGTGGAGGTGGTGCTGGACCTGGAGTGAAGGGAACCCTGCCCCACATTTTCATGATGTCTCCAAGTGGCTGGAAATTCTCATCACATGCTCTCTTTACTAACAGGGACATAGTGAAATACCCAGCCTGGAACCACTCTGCCATCTCCTGGTTACTGAAGGGACCTGCAATATCACCAACCAATACATGAAGACACAAAAGTCAAGTTCAGTGTGTAGGGAACCAAGAGCATGGAACTCTTAAAATAGATACAATATCTAAATGTCAGTGGCTCCTGCCTTCCAAGTCCGCCTTATTCTACTGTTCTGAATGACTTACGGGACTGCAAATTTATTCCAGATCCTAGATCTGTTCCTTCAAATAACAGAGTTAATTCAGCACTTCTGACAATAAAGGTAATGTGTATGATTTATATGGTGTAACTTGTACACCATTTTTCTGTATAATTTACACACTTTGGGATAATATTTTAGTAGTAACAAGGTGGAGGACAGGGAAAATTGCTTACCTTGTAATTCTGCTTCTCTGAAGATATTTTGTAAGATTCTTGCTCCTGGGTTTTAGCTTCTTAGCAGAAGACTGTCAGAATTCCCTCAGATCTGAAGACTATTTTATTTTTGAAAGTAATGGTGTAAAGAGGCAGGACCCCACCCACTGAAAGCGGTACTTTCCCCCCCTACTCAGTATAAATGCTATCCACTGAACATTCCAGTCACTTCTTTCAAACGCAATGGAGACAAACCCTCTCAAAACCATTAAAGATAGTCAATGTCAGATCAAAAATATGCAGAGAAATACACCTGAAAAAAGGTAACTTCCAACGTGAGGAGAGAACCGAGGGTTAGTAAGAATCCTGTAAGAGGATGTCTTCAGAGAAGCAGAACAACAGACTAAGTAATCTTCCCCTCTGTGGAGGATTCTCTCTCCTGTAGAATAAGAGCCATGAGGGATATCCCAAAAGAAAAACACCTGAAAAGCTGGACAGTGTTCTTTTTTAGAGGCCAAATCCAAACAACAATGGATTATACTCAATGGTCCAGCTCTTCACCAGATTCCAATAGCCAATATGGCACAGCCTCCCACAGGAGCTCTTTTTCCAACTTCAGTCAAGGAGGAACTCCCAATCATTCAGAGGGCAACATGTACTTGTGGCAGTGGGTGGCAAGCAACATTCAAGCAGGGGCCTGAGTTGCACTCTGCTCCACTATCATGGACCTCATCGGTCTAAACACCTTTAGAAACAGGGGAACTCTTCCCATTTTGAGCTCAGACCCAGGAATGAGAACCATGCGCAGTTGGCATTTTTAGAGAATATATTCACTCTTTGCTTAGAGTGCAAGCTCTTTGGGCCAAGAACTGATATTTCGTTGTACATACAGTGTCGAGCACAAATTAAGACAGATTGATGCCTCTAGGCTCTACCATATTAGCAAATGTAAAGGAAAAAATATTAATAAGCTCACCTGGGAAATTCCTTCCCTATACCCTTTATGTCCAAAAACTTCAGAGGTGTTTCCTATCACCCCTAGAAGCTTAAAGGCAAGCAATACCTCTGACGCTGGGCCAGGCACAGACCACTCTTGGAAAAATCTACCCAAAGTAGATAGTTTGCGAAACTGCACACAATAAATTAGGTTAGCTACTTGCTTAGGCATTTGACCGAACTTTAGAGAACAAATTATTCTATGGCTTTTCCAGTGTAATCTTGACAGGGTGGAATTGCTAGATATACAAGGTCCAAGAAAGGATTCCCAGGTAAGAATGTGCTTCTCCCTCTCTAGACCTTTGCATACTAATAGCCTGTACAGTAGGATGTTCATAAGAGTGAGTGGGAGGGATCCCTGGAAGGGAGAAATAACTAAACAACTCTGTACAGATTGCAAGCCTCTGAAACATGACCGGTTATTGAGATGCCTTTGGTATAACTATTGACAAAGGCTGCAGTGGCACAGAATGGGACAAAGTTAGAAAGGGAGTAGAAATCTTTAATGACCTGGTTGATGGGGCCCACTGGAGAGTTTGCCCACACAATACTAGCATGTCCTGGAGCTGCATTAAGAAGTTTACTATTGATCAAGATGTAGCTGACTTTTGAATCAAGTCAGCAATTTTCAGTTGCATGTCATTGGAAATTAAGACATGATCTTTGGCTGTGTCCAGAGTTACTTTCAGGTGTTGCGCCTTCAGTATTAGAAACAGGTGGCTGTTCTCCACATTGACCAGAAACTAAGGATGTAAAATGTTAACCAGTTAACCAATAAGCATCAGTCTTATTGGTAATGTATTCGGTTAACGTTTAAACTCCGCTGCCTGCGCGCGCCCAGAGTTCGGGCAGCCAGGACCCTGTGTAAACCACGGGTGTGCTGAACCACCCATACACACCCGTACCACTAGTTCCCCGCCTATGTTGTGAACTCCTTAATGGTTAAACGTTTAACCGGTAAAATTTTAATAGTTTAAACTTTTACTTTTTTTTTTTTAAACGCTATTTACATCCCTACCAGAAACCCATGCTATTACAGGAAGATTATGGTGGTTTAGTGCCCTGTATGAACTGTTTTCCTCAAGTGGTCTCCGATACATAGGTGTCCTACAATAGTCAAATGCCTATTTCCAACTCCCATGGGAGTGCCCCCAGCCTCATTCTTATTTTAGTAAAGACTCTGGGACTTGAAGCAGCGCATGAGATAGCAGAAATGCAGGTAAATGGGATGACTCTCCCAATTGGGTTATGTGCTGGTGTGTTAAATTTAAAATCTACTGATATCAGTAAGTTCCTTACAGAGATTTCTTCTACTATGAACTTCTTTTTCCACCTCAAATATGTTGATCAATTTAGATCAAGTGTAGCTCTCACATCCCCATTTATCTTTTGGAAAATAAAGTACTTACACAATATTTCTTGCTTAATGGCATTGTTTCTACATCTTCAATACACAGATGGTGGGAGATATCTTAACCCGCTTTCAGGAGCTTGTCTGGGGACACTGATGTCAGGAAATCTATCTTTTGTGTGTCACAGCAAGTCTATTGAGTATTTTCCAATATTGACAGCTAAACATGCAAGCGTCTATAGATTTTCAGTCCCACGGTATCAGGAGGTCCTATTAGCTACTGACATATAAGAGAACAAATCTTAAATTATCTTAACCTAAACTTATAGAAGAGTCTAATGAGCCATAAGGCAATCTACAGGGCATGGGATATACTGGGTAAAGGGATAGCTCTTCTAAATCTCTCTCACTAGAGCTGTGAAATCCCTGCACCAATGGCTCTTCTCCCTACACAGTAGCACAGCTCTATTTTGGTACATTTTTGGGGTTGAATACATTTGTTGTGAACTTCTCTTAACAGTTCTGTGACGCAAAAGAGGAAGTGGAAAGGGCACAGACCTACCCTGAATTTCTCCTTGAGGATCCTTGTAGTACCACTTCTGCATGGCTTCATGGAGTAATGGCATGGAGGAACCCTTTGCTCTGTGCTCTTGAAGTTTTGCTGCTAGTCTCTCATCATCCAATGCACTGTCCTGCAGATATGCCACCATTTTCTCTGCCTGCTGCAGTAGAGAGCAAGAGACATGTTAGAAAATACTGTATTACAATTAGTGCGCACACATGATGGCATAAGATTAAAATAACCAAATATCCTGGTGTCGATCACAAACTTCAGGACTAGAAAGCTCAAAACCCATATTTGGTGGGCTACAAGGGGGTTAACAGACTGGAGAACTGCACCTTTAATAATGTACTCCACACCTCTACAACAACTCTATGCAAGTCTCTCCAATGGCTTTAGAAACACTGAAGTCTCTCAATAACCCTGTGAGTTAGATATTGTGCCCATTTTACATATGGATAAGCTGATAAAAGAGATATTAAAGGGATTTGCCCAATGGGTCTCCTACAACCAATGACAGAGTCAGGAACAGAACACAGAAATGGATATACTAGAATGGAAGAAGTCTCATCTACTACTAATCACTAGATTAGACTATGATCCCTTTTATTCAGCTGTTACAGAATGCTGTTTACACATGACAAGGAAAACATGCCTATCTGAAACTTTTTCTTACATGATTTCTAAAATACTCCATCACATGATCTTGGCATACAGAAAGTCTACTTGTTACTTAAAGGCTATGATACTTTGGTTAATTCATGATATATTACTGAACAGAATCTCTAGTAACAGATTATACTGGTGAGAGAGGGTTACTGATTGCCAAATTTATGACTTGACTTATGACATTTGCTAAAGGAATAAATTGTTACCTGAACTCCACTGGAAGCAAACAGTGCCAGAGGGGACCTCAAATATTAAGAAACTGAACTACATACACTTTGGTTAATTCATGATCTATTACTGAATGGAATCTCTAGTAACAGATTATAATGGTGAGAGAGGGTTACTGATTGCCAGATTTATGACTTGATTTATGACATTTGCTAAAGGAATAAATTGTTAAATTGGAAGCAAACAGTGCCGGAGGGAACCTCCAATATTAAGAAATTGAACTACATGCTTTGATTTTTTTCTCAACATAATGATTATAGCACAGAAGTAGCCTGAGTATGAAAGGACTTGAAAAACTATTGCCCACAAAGGACTTTACAAGTTACATTGCTCTATTTTTTATTGTTTTTTAATAGTTCCATCAGAAATGGCTCATTCATTCATTCAGTGTTCTTCCATTGTCTGATATTCTGTAAAGAGAGGAGGAATTTTAAAAAATTAGAGAAATTCTACCTGCTCTAAGTGTTTGAGACCCTCTTCATCATCTGGATCAGCAGGAATGTTGCCCATGCCTGGAGCAGCTGAGACTGATGTCTGAACTGGCTTTAGAGCAGGATTTGTATTGGAAAGAGGAGGAGAAAGATGAACAGGAGAAACTGTAGCTGGAGAGATCTGTGGCAAAGGTTGAACAGCAGGAGTCAGATCTAGAGAAAATTAAAAGTGGGCCATGAAATTCCTCTGACACATACAACATAGATACAGATCATAGGAAAATGGTTCTTACAAAGTTAAACGTTTGAGAAAGATAACACACAGTAACCTGTAAGCACTAGAATAAAGCTCTCCCAGCCAATTTAATAAAAATTGGAAGCACTTTCAACAAACCTTATGAGAGCAGCTGATTAACTCCAAGTTTTCTGCCCCAAATACCCACCTTTGTCATCTCTCTGAAGATATAATCTAACCACTACTCCCTCCCAGGGATACCACCAAACGTCATATGCATCTCAGTCTATTACCTTCTCCTCTACTGGGCACTTTGGATGGTGGAGTGTTCGCCGTTTGATTCTCTTTATCTTCCATTTTTTCTGTTCGTTCTGGGACACACTCTTCCTTCCTCTCAAATAGACTGGCCTGTAGTGGTTCTTGTGGCTGGAGTTTTGGTGGAGTACCTGACCGGCTAGACGGCGAAGATGCTCTGACTGCTTCTTCTGCTGCCTCTAACATTTGAAGGTTTTGGTTTAATTTAGGAGGTTGAAATTTAAGAATGCAGTGTATTATGGATACCTAAGAAATCATTCTTACCTGCTGTTATTGTATCTCTTTTATCCCCCTCCCTCTTGGTTGTCTTTTCAAGCTCTTTGGCTTCTTCACCATGACCCCCTTCAGAGTCAGAAGGTTCCTCACCTTCTTCCACAGGTCGGAAATCCATTTCCTGTTCCTCAGGGATTGGCTCCTTCTGAACCTTCTATAGACACAACACACACAAATAACTTTACAGACTACTTGCCACAACAGGAAATCTATTCACATCATATACAGGATGCAAGGAAGGTTCTCACCTTTAATGAGAGAAAAGCCCCAGATGAGTCAAATGTTCCCATTTCTTCTTCTGCATCTTCCAAGCACCATTCAGGGAGACTGTCCCTGTCATCTTCCATACTGCCACTGCCACACCGCACTCGTCGGTAACCCCGCTCATCATCCCGGTCTCGGAAATCAAATTCAAACCTTCGCCGTCTCTCCATAGGTTCTCGCCAGCCTGCAGAACGAGGACCATCTAAAGGAGGGGGAAAGTAACTTTACAAGACAGTCTCACGGGACAAAAACTTATTTGGAAGGGTGATGGGATAGGGAAAAAGAGGACAAATTGTGACAAAAATTCAGAACATCACTACAGGGTACAATCCATCTGTCAATGGGCATTTTAAAGAAAAAATATAGCTGGAGTTCTTAGAGTATTTCCCTTTATAAAGCCCCATATCTGAAGTCACTGTTAAAAAAAAAAGTTAGCCTAAGAAGGAGTTGCATGTCATGAAACGTAGCCAAAGCACCAAAATGAGACCTACAAAATTAGGCATGATTTGATTCAGTAGGATAACTACACTAGCCATCAGTGACTGGTATATTTAAGGATGGAATGAAGAATGCTTCCTTTGCTTTCTATGCTTCCCCCGCCACCATGGGGGAGTGGGGGGGGAGAAGAGTTGCGGGTGTCAGTTTTTGAGTCATGGGATCGTGAAACCTGGCATGCTAGTCTGTGGGATGAGGGGAGGACGAAATAAAAAAGTTTACTTCTGAATCTTATCTTATTTCTGAGCATACTCAGAGGGTATTTTGCTAAAATCTAGCAAAGCCCCCTCTGCCTTTGTCACATTCCTTCTCTCCATGTACTTTGACTAGAACCTCACAGCAGCTGTTGCCTGGAACAAATTCATTTGGGGAAATAAGCTGGAAAACTCAGTCCCCCAACTCCCTTCACCTCAATGAGGTATCCATTTTTAAAATTGCCCAATTAAGTGCTAACACTATTAAGCAAAATCTATTTTTCTTTATTTTCAATTTACAAATCCAGGAAATGTAATGTAAACAATAGTCAGTGAAAATTAAGGTGGAGTTGTTAAAATTACATTTTAACAAGGAAATGCAAAGGGTAAGGCTCCAATATCGGCTCAGCCACATTGCATATATATTTTCTATTCCTATTTTTCTGGTTAGATCTATTGCTTAATATGCTCTGTTTCTATATTAGATGGGTTGTGCAATATAGCCAATTAATATTTTGACGCAACCTTTACAGTACTCTGATATGCAAAAGTTTGTTCTATTTTATTTCTGATTCTGATTTAAAGTAAAAGAGTTTTTAAAGAACTTAGAGCGTGTTCCCTCAGAACTTTTCATTCTGGATTAAAATCTCTAGAAATGCTTAAGCAAAAATGTAGATTCAATAAGTATGGATTAATGGAGAACTCCAGTAACAGATATTTTTCTCTTTAATAAATACATTTCTTTGCCAGATCCTTTCTGATGGAAAGTAGCAAGTCCTAACACTCTTGATGAGGCCTAAAACATACAGGTAACTGGAAAGGAACCGTAAAAACATTTTTCTAAATGGTAAACTAAGAAAATGTAGAGATTATATTGTGTTGAATTCTTACATTATTTGTGAACTTTTTTACAGAATTTAAAGCAAAACATTCCAACATCCTGATAATACTAAGGAAATTTCCAAAACTTGAAAGTCCCTCTAAAATGATGAGGAATGAAAACCTGTGTGAAACAACTAAATGGCAAATGTACACTGAACTAAAACTATGTCTTAACTATAAGAAGAAGGAAATTCCATTCGGTGAAGAACCAACAATGCCAGATATGACAGCAAAATAGAAGCACAAGGAAAAAACAGTTACCTTCTCAAAACTGTTCTTCAAGATGTGTTATATATGCCAATTACTCTGTAGGTGTGTGTGCACGTCTTGTGCATCAGTTCAGGAGAGTTTTCCCTAGCAGTACACGTACAAGGCAGCCCTGCCAACCCCTCCATCTCCTTGTGCTTCTAACGGAGGGTATAAAGGGCAGAGTCACCCCACCCCTCCTTCAGTTCCTTTGCACCAAAATCCAAGTGATAGTATCTGATTAATTAGGGCACAAGGATGGGTCACGTAATGGACATATGCAACACATCTCAAAGAGCAACACTTACAAGAAGTTGAGCAACCATTTTTTCCTCTCGGGAGTGCTTGCATACGTCCCATTACACGGTAAGAGACTCCCAATTATGCAAGGCAGTGGAGCTTGGAGTCTCATTGGAAAACGGACTGCAAGGACCGCTTTTCCTACATTTCCATCTTTCTTAATACAGCGGTACTGCATACTGTCTAGTAAACGTATAGACAGAGGATCATGTTGCTGCTCTGCAGAAGTTCACAATAGGGACATTTCCCACGAACGCTATGGAGGCTGAACTGGTACTCCATTTTGAGAGTCACTGTGCTATAACAGGATGACCTGTCATTTGTTCTGCATAGAAAACAAAAAGCTGGGGAAAAAACCAAAAGGGCTTTGTCCAGTGCAGATAAAAAGTCAAAGCTTGATGCACACCCAAAATGTTCAGCGTTTGTTCATCCTTGCATATATGTGGTTTTGGGAAGAAAAACACTGAACGAGGCATCCTGTAAGTCAAAGGCAGCATGCCAGTCTCAGGGATACTGGGAAGGGACAACAGAAGCCAGGGACATCATTCGGAACTTTATCTGTATAGGTTCCAAAGGTTTAGGATGGGTCTGATTCCCCCTCTGGCTTGGAGTATTAGAAAGTATTGGGAATAGAATCCCCTCCTCAATGAAGGAGGCGGCACTTCTACAACTCTTAAATAACAGAGTCTACACTTCTTGTCTTAGTACAGACTCTTGAGGGAGGTCCCTGAAAAGGGACTGGAAAGGGGGTAGGTCGGGGATAGAAAAAATTGCTGGGTATATCCTAATTCCACTGTGCTTAGCACCCACTTGCCCAAGGTGATGGACTGCCATGCATGCAAAAAATGGGATAGCTTGTAACCGAAAGGAGGGGAAAGGCCAGTAAGGTCTGGACTGGTAAGTATGCTGTCCTTGAAAAAAGAGTCAAACATGCTGCTTTAAGGCTTGTCATTGTCTGGGTGATGTGACTGAGGCGATGGGAGACAGAAGACTCTTGAGACCATTGCTGGCATTTAGAACATCAGGCTACTGGTAGGGGCAGAACTGCTGTCTCGGTTGGTATTGAGGATGATATTTTGTCCTCTTTGGGTACGTCTACACATGCAATAAAAGACCATGTCTGGTGCAGGTCAGCTAACTCGGACTTGCGGGGTTAAAAACAGAAACATAGATGTTCAGGCTGGGGCTGGAGCTGGAGCCTGGACTCTGAAACCTCATAATAGGTGTGGGTCTCAGAGCCTGGACTCCAACCCAAGCATCTACACTGCAATTTTTAGCCCTGCAGCACAAGCCCAAGTCAACTGACCCAGGCTTTGAGACTTGGCGCTGCGGGCTTTTTCTTGCAGTATAGACGTACCCTGTGTAGCCAGCATGTAGAGGCTTACAGACTTTTAAGACCGCTCTAGAATCCTTTATTGCGTATAAAGCCTCATCCATATTTGATGAGAATAAAGCACAGCCCTTGAAAAGGAGACCATCAATCCTGTGCTGTACTTCTGCAGGAATCCACAACTGCAACCACAAATAACAGTGCATCATTACTGCTGTCACGGTGTTGCCGTAGCTCTGGCTGTTGAATCTACTGCACCCCAGGAAGCCTGCAGAGCTGATTGAAAGGCCTGATAACCTTCTGCGACAAGAGACTGGAACTGGTTCCCTACAGGTTTCTGGCAATTTATTCACAAACGGAGATGTTGCCTCCCCATTAGAATCATCATACTGGGCCAATAAGGCCTGATGATTGACAATATGGAGCTGTAATCTCACCATTGAATACATCTCTCCCCCAACAAGGTCTAGTTTCTGTGCACTCCCTTCTTTGGGGGTAGAACTTTGGCCCACCCTTGACAGTCTCATTTACTGCAGTTACTACTAGTGAACCTATCACAGGTTCTGAATAAACCTACTCAAACCCCTGGGATGGAATTTGATATTTGCATTCAGTAAGTTTAGCCATTGGTGGAATTGATGAAAGGGTTTGCCCAGGGTCTTGATGGGCTGCAAAATGACCTCACTGATAGAAAGGGCTACCTTTCCTGCCATAGCTGGGTGCAGAATGTCAATGAGCTTCTGGGAATTCTACCAAGAGAAGCTGCCATTCTTCTGAGGAGCTCTTTGTAGACTTTGAAGCCATCAGGTACAGGGGAAGACACCTCCAGTACCTGAACCTCATCTGGTGATGAGGATGATGTATTCAAAGGAAACAAGGAAGAAATCTTCTGAAGTTGGTCTTCCACCTCCAAGGTCGCTCGTTGCTCTGAAGCTGGTCGAGCTAGGTCTGCTAATCCGTGTCAGCAGGTTGATCGGTATCAACAAAAGACTTCTCACAACTGTACAGAGAAGCCTCCCTTCTATAAGGGAGCAGAGATGTTCAACTTGATGCCCGGGACATCCCCCAAGGCATCAAATATGGCCAATGAGGAAACAGATATGGTGCTGGAACCCAGTTGTGTCTCCATCATGCTTCCCAATCTCTGGCTTTACTCTTCTCAGAGCGCTGTCTGAGAGTGCAAGAATGGGATTTGGAGGAAGCCCTGGACACACTGAAGTATGACACTTAGAGCTCTCTTCGGATTCTGTTCAACAATAAGAATAGTTGGAAAGCCATGGCAGTGCATTACTGGGAGAGTCCTTAGAGACTGGGACTGGAAATCTAGAGATCGACACAGAGGCTAACCATCAAGACAGAGTATGATCCCAGCTTCAGCTGGGTATCTCCAGGAGAGGGAGAGAAAACTGCGTACTGATCCAACTGTGGCAAGGGTGACATGAAGGTCTTTGATGATAAAGAACTTTATTTCAAATATTCTAGTGCCACATTTCAGGAAAGATGTGGACAAAGTCCAGAGAAGAGCAACAAGAATGATTAAAGGTCTAGAAAACATGACCTATGAGGGAAGATTGAAAAAATTTGGTTTGTTTAGTTTGGAAAAGAGAAGACAGAGGGGACATAACAGTTTTTGAGTACATAAAAAGTTGTTACAAGGAGGAGGGAGAAAAATTGTTCTTAACCTCTGAGGACAGGACAAGAAGCAATGGGCTTAAATTGCAGCAAGGGAGGTTTAGGTTGGACATTAGGAAAAAGTTCCTAACTGTCAGATGGTTAAGCACTGGAATAAATTGCCTAGGGCAGTTGTGGAATCTCTATCTGCCGGGGGGGCAGTCAGGAATGAGAGGGGGGATTGGATGGAGTGGCGGGGGGCAGTCAGGGGCAGGGGTTCCGGGGACTGTCAGAGGACAGGGAACAGGGGGGGTTGGATGGGGCAGGAGTCCCGAGGGGGTGTCAGGGGGCAAGAAGCAGGAGGGGTCGGATAGGGGGCAGGGCCAGGCAACGCCTGGCTGTTTGGGGAGGCACAGCCTCCGCTAACCGTCCCTCCATACAATTTTGGAAACCCAATGCGGCCCTTAGGCCAAAAAGTTTGCCCATCCCTGGTCTAGATAATACCTAGTCCTGCCGTGAGTGCAGGGGACGGGACTAGATGATCTCTCAAGGTCCCTTCCAGTCCTATGATTCTGGATTCCTGGCACTTAAAAACTTCAGAATCAATGAAGCAGATTTCAGCAAGGATCTTAAAAGATAAGTCTGTAGGTATAAAAAGACTGCTTTACCAGCAGTAACTTTGGCCTGTCTTCTTGATCCCAATATGCCTGACTGAAGTCTCAAAAGCTAAGCAGACCTTAGGCAACTGCCTCTCACTGGGTAACTAACAATAAAAAAGTATTTAAAATAGTACAGAAAAAACTCATAAGATTAGGAAACAAGATTTGGATTTTGAATACCCACTATTTATTAACAAAAGGAACAAAAAGAAATTGGGACAGCTGCAGACTGCTTATCCTGTGCAAGAGTAAGCCATACATAAATTCATGTGTGGTGTGGCCTGACACTTTTCTACACTGTTCTAAACCCATAAAAGGGAATCGGGTACATACATCCTAGTATGTGGGTATATGCAGAGGCAATTCTGAAAGGAAAAGGCTGAGCTAAATAAATGGAGGCAGGCAAGTTGTTGGGAAGGCTTTATTGATTATTTTTTGTAGCACATATGGCTGGTAATATCTAAAGACTCTGAAATGTGCAAGTGGAACCAGGTTACACCACTGTTAATTTAAACTGATTGCTCAGTGCAAAATCAGGAAGGTATTAAAACTATTTTCAGGGGCCTGTGACCTACTATTGATTAAGAGAAAAATTCAAACAAAACCGTAGACATCTGAGCTGAAACACCATTGTGGTATACCTGTTAACTCATCCACTTCCACGTCAAGAGTTTGGTAATTTCATCTCAAATGCTAGAGGATCTTTCAAAGTATGAAGCAGTCGAAGAATGATAGATTTTATACCTATCTAGTATTTATGACTAGATTAACCTATAATTAATTTGGCCAGCAATCTACAACACAGATCAAAATTCAAACAGGCAATAAGATTTCTTATAAGTGAACTACAAGGAACTTCCAGAATGTTTCTATGGAGTTTGTGTACTACGGAACTTCTTGACATACACATGAACTTCTAACTTCATAAGGTCCGTATGTTGTTCTTTAAGAGTAACTTATTGGTACTAGATAAAAGTGCACCTAGAGTGCAAGCCTATCCTGGGTAACACCTCACATCTGATTGTCATGAGGTGCTGTTTTAGCAGTTTTAATTACAATTGAACTGTGTAACAAAGCAGCAGTATGTCTGAGGAAAGGACAGGATGAATCATTCTCCATAACAAAAACTCTTTCTCCTCCACCCACGTAACAGAAAACATCTGATAATATGTTAGTCTAACCCTCAGGCTTATTACTAACTACTAAAACAAACAGATAGTTTGAGGGGAAGGGGTAATGGAGGGGGGAGAAGTGTGTGTAGTAATTGCAAGAACGGCTCCTTACCCTACAGTAACTGTTGTTCTTTGAGATGCTCTCAACAATGTGGATGCCACTTGAGGTGCGCGTGTGTTTCGTGTGCACAAAACTGGTTTTTTTTTAAAAATAGCAGCATTCATTGGGGTCACACAGTTCGTGTTACTCCTCAAGCTCTTGTGTGAGGACATTAAAGGGCGAAGCAATCATGATCCTCTCAGCTGAAAGCCGGTGGTGGCTAAAGACACCCAACAGCAGAGATGGAGGGTGGGCTATGGGATCCAGTGGTGACAACTGGATACATCTAGTATGTGTAATTTTTCTCCCAATGCCAAATATAGTTTTGGGAAGTCAATATGTAATTTCAATTGATTCAGGAGAAATTCTGAAACTACTTAAGGGTCACATCTCAGAGGAGGTCTCAGCACCACGTTGTTCCTATGGAATGTTGTACAGGGAGGGTCACCCATGAGCACGTGATGCTCACTTGCTGTTTTGACCAAAGTGATAGCCACTAGGAAGACTGTTTTCAGAGTGTGGTGGATACAGGGAGCACTCACAGAGGCTCAAAGAGTGTCAGCAAAAATACACTGATGTCCCAGACAGGAGTGGGTTCTCTGGATATGTATGAAGTAACTCTTTCAGCAACTTCACTACAATGGAGGTGAGAGAAGTCCCCACATGACTTAACATGCAAGTGACAAGCTGAAGTTGCTGCAAGGTGGACTTTGATAGAACTGAGCGAGAGACCTGCCTGCTTGAGATGTGTTGGGCAATCAATGATCTCAAGTATAAAGGCCTGGGCTGGGTGTAGATCATTTTGGACTGCCCATATCGAGAACCTCTTCGACTTGAAATAATTTGTCCTTCTGATAGATGTTTTCCTGTTTTGAAATAGGACTTTTGAAACTATAGGGAGCAGTCTGTCCTTGGTGCTTAGACAGTGAACAGCCACGAAGTCAGGTGCAGTCATTTCAGGTCTCTATGGAGTATATGGCTGTGATTCTGTGGCCTGGGAGCTGGATGAACAACTACAGTAGCTTTGTGGGCCAGATCTGCTTTTGTCTGTACAGAACCACCAGAATGACTGCGGCTTTGTCTCTTGATTTTGGAAGTCACCCTGGGAATCAAGGGAATCAGTGGGAAGGCCTACAGCAAGCCCCTGGTTCCACTGCAGAAGGAAGGTATTGAGTAGTGATCCTGAATTCAGGCCTCCCCTAAAGCAAAAGTTCTGGCATTTTGGGTTGTCTGCAGTGACAAAAAAGAGTCTATTGGCAATAGGACCAGTATGGCCATAGTGGCATGCTGAATGGGTCATGTCCTGGTCAACCAGTTGCCATTCGTGCCTGTGCAAGGTCAGTGCCCTGTGGTGAGGTTTTCCTGGGCCAACTCTGAAGTAACTTGTGAATGGTAGCGGGGAGGCCTCTCTGCTCAGAGCCAGAGAAAACGCACAGATCGGAGATGCTAACAAGTAACGTCATTCCTCAAATGGCAGTACTGAGGGATGAGGTCTCTGCTCTGGTTTCAGTGCCTAGTGCTGTGTTCTTGCTGATGTTGTCCCTGAGGGGGATCCCTCAGATTTCATGTGTGGGTATCTTGGTTCTGAATTCTGTGTCAGTGCTTTTGCAAACACCGATGTCGGCAATGTCTGTCCTCTCAGCACTGCTCTTTGGTGAAGGACTTGTTCTTATCCTTAGATAAGTGGTGTTTCTTCTTGCCTATTTTTGAGCCATGTCTGGTCTCAGCTTAGCCTTCTCTTTCAGTTTCACCCATACATTCGGATGCTAGCATCAGCTTTGGCACCAAGTGATTGCCGGAGTCAATTTTATCGATGGCACTGGTGTCATAAGGAGGTTTTCTTTCCTACATTCTTCTCCCCACCTTGAGTGTAATGTCTGCTTCAATGGGCACTCAGGATGACCCCTCCTGCGTACCTTAGAGTTAGAAGCTCATTCGCATCTGAGGTAACACACATTGATTGCTCCAGCGAGTGAAGTTTGAGACATGCTTCCCTTGACTTACAAGTCCTCAACATGAATGATTTACACGTCACATACTTATGGATGCAACTCTTCCCGCAAACAGGAAAGGCATTGATTATGACCATCAATGAATGGATCAGTCCCTCACCGGTTAGAGAGCTTAAATCCTGAAGGCTTGGAGTCTGCTGCAGTGGTTGGGGCAAAGCGCTGTGCAATGGAGTATACAGGAAGTCTTGCTGTCTTTCCCCCCCCCCCCCGCTTATTTTCCAAGAACATTAAAATCAATAGAAAACAAACAAGGAAGTGAAGAAGGCATCGTCACAAAACACAACTAATGCGGAATTAAGTTTGAAGCTCAAGGAAGCATAGCCGGTCTGACACATGCCCAGTTCCATCTCGTTGCCTCAGGCAGTAGGAGGGAACTGAGGGAGGGTCAAGGCTGAACCAACCTTTATGCCCTCACATGGGAGCAAAAGGAGGCATAGGCTGTATGCATGACCCCAGACAATGCTATTCAAAAGATTCTGATCTTGCGAGTATGAGGTGCATATACACCTACAGTGGGATCCACAATGACACATACTCAAAGAATAAATCTGGTTTCCTTCTTAAATGAAGCTCAGTGGCTGGAGGACATACGCACGTGTGTAATTTTTTTTTAAATACACACTTTGGAACTTATGTGGCTGTCTAAAAGTTCATAGCACAAACTTAAATTTTGTTTAGTGAACAAAATAGCATGAACCTCTCTACCTACTTTTTCCATAAACCTTTTGCCCTCCAGTCCCTGTTCACTCACTGCCCTTTTCCTTCAACTACTTTGCTCTTCTCCCTTTCCAGAACTCCTCTCACCTGGACTATGAGGACGCCACCTCTCACCATCCCTCCGTGACCCAGCCAGTCTCCAGCCTCCATCATCATCTTCCCCATTTTGCTCCTCCCTGAAGATGCGCCAGTTCTCGCTCTCAGAGCGAATAAACTCATGTTTCCTCCCTGTTGTTGTTGTCCCACCTTCCTCAAAATTTGGTCTCACTGCAAAGAAAACAAGCATATAAATGAACATGCAGTCCAATCTGAGGACACTAGAAACACACATGGCTTGTAACTTGTATCTGGAGTCATCACAGGAAACAAACATCTAGTCCCAAGAGTCTCCAGCAGCATTTGAGAAGTGAAGCTTGGATAGATCAATGGGAGCAATGCATTTAGAGACCAAGAGGAATGGAGATTCATGGGGGAGAGCAAGGAGCAGTGAAGGAACGAACAAGGGAAAGGGATGAGGAAGAAACTGGGAGGAAGGCAAAGATGAGAAGTAGAGGTTAAGCGGGGGATACGGAAAATAAGGGCAAAAATGAAAATACAGTGAAAAGTGTGTGGAGGGAGAGGAGAGATTGGATTAACAATGAAAAGACATTACATGCTAGAGAAAAAACTGGAATGATAAGAAGCAAGAGAAGGAAAACACTGCAAACTTATTTATTTTTAATATAAATTAAAATGATTAATTGTTAGTTGCACAATATGTACACAAAATCTTTTCGGGGGGCCTATAAAACCACCTTTTATCAGAATCGTTTATCTATAACCTTTTTGGCGCAAACATATAGTGTTGGTGAATTTAAGAGAGTCATTGTAGAATTATGGGCTGAACAAAAAAAATACTGCTGTATCTCCATTACCCTATCTGGCTCTTGGATGAACAGGATTTGAAAATGAGATTGACAGCTGTGGGTGAGGCAATGAGGAGAGGAGTAACTGTATTCAAGTTAAAAAAACTGGCAAAGAGGGTATAAAATGTTGGCAGATCTGGGACCAATCATCCTTAATCTGAACTAGGGAAACATTTAAAATGCACAGGAAAATAGGAACACAGATACTTAGTGAATACCAATATATCCAAAAATAGTTGGTGTAAAGTTTTACACAAAGGTATCCACATGGGCATTTGCGATTACCCCAATGTGTATGTAGTTGTTCAAATATTCAGACAGACTCTCAGCTTTCAGGTACAGTGCTGGGTCATTTCAATTCAAGATTGAGTATCTATGTGCTTCTAGTAATTTACAGGTCTCGAGCATAACACTCCTCCAACCAGTTTGAGGATGTCTAATCTAAGCACTGTTCTGCATCATGTATTTCTTGTATTCTGTTTTGTCCTGTTAACTTCAGAATTCTTACGAGACATATCGATGTGACACACTACTTTCCTCCTATTGTTAGCACATGCTAGCCTGGATGTGTTTTGATATTTATAAAAAAGTATCAATTTTAGTGGTGTGGAAAAGGTAGGTTGATTTTTCCATGTACATCCAAGATCCTTGTATGAAATCATCATGTCAAATATTTTAGGAGAGCCAATATTTGGTGAAGTTTGTATTTTATTTTGCTATTTTTCCTTACCATAATGAACCTAGAAACGTGACCCCAACTGATGTTTCTGAAGAATGGAAAAGGCCTTTAGGTCACCTCCTACAAGATACCCTAAGATGATACTCTAAAAACAATATCACTTACGAATATGTATAGGTGTTTACAGATTCCTCAGCCTGGCAATCATTACTAACAAGAATATCATGAATACCTGGATGCAATGATAGGGCAAAGGGCAGGGTTCTGTACTGATAGTCATGATTTTCATAGGTAAACCAGCTTGCCATCACCGCCTGTGTGTGGGTCTGTGTCTAGGGATTCCTGGTGATCATTTCACCTATCCCCATTACCACTCGCCCAATGCCGCAGGACTTTTATGGGTAGGGGTGGGAAAAAAGTTTTTCCTGTGAAAGAAGCCTGCGCATGAGTAGTTTAATGTGGGGGAGCTGATGCACACCAGCAGCCACACAAATCTTAGCAGCAGAGGCACACGTGTCCGGTGGCAAGGAGGTCCAAGACGACCAGGGGTTTCTCCTCCATTGCAGCCTTCGTCCACCTTCGCAGCTGTTGAGAGGTGATCCTGCTTCGTCTGCCTGTTCTGCCATTGACGTCTTATACTAGGTTGTGCCGCACTGTCTAGTACCTCGCCTTCAACCTTATCATCATGGGTGACCCTACCACGAGTACAGGACTCCAGGCGGCATCGCTCTTAGGGTCTTAAGTCTATGCAAGCTTCTCCATCACATCAAGGTGGCAGCCCAGGCATGTGCCCCTGAACTGGGATGGAGGGGTGAGGGGGGCATTTTCAGCAACAGCAGTCATGACTGAGCGAAGACTTGTCAGAGAGGGAACGTCCACTTTTGAGGAAAATCGCCTTGCCCTGGTCACAGAAAAATGCCAGAAAAGGAAAGACAATGGTCACGCAGCAATCGCAGCCCAACCCTGTCTTCCAACACCACTTGCAATATCTGCCAACGAGCCTATGGCTCAAGAATCAGACTCTTCAGTCACCAAAGGACCCATGAAAAATAAAAACTGTGAAAGAGATCATCCTCGACCTTAAGGGATTGCAGACGACGACAGGTAAACCACAGGGAATTACTGATAACGGGGCCTAGTTGGCAAGTGCAGAGCCTATACAATTTTAATGGCTTACCAGACTTCCTAGTTAGTGTGTCTTTTGACACAAATAAAATTCTTCTCTAGTTACTTTCGTAAGCCATTCTTTTAAAAATATAAAATGATAGTGGAGGAAGGAGCAAAAGGTAAGACTTTAAATCACAAAGAATTCATCTTTGACTCTTAACTGCCATGCCAACGCAGCTACCAGTGACAGAGGAACATCTTCAGTTTGTGGTTTCAGTGAAGAGTTAAAGCCCTTCTTAGGTTATCCAAGTCCCCTCTGCAAGGGGTATTATATTTATTCCACAAGGGCAGGTTCACACAAAACCTTATGACAGGGATTCAGGGTATTTTGTTTTAAAGGGGATTTAATTACATTTTCTAGTTCCCCTGCTTACAACAGTTCCATAAAAAGCTGCTGCCTGGTATTCAGTAAGATTAATTTAGCTGGTCAAACCAATTTCATGATGAGATCAGGACATTCCTCCCAAACACAGCAAAGTTTACTATAATAATTCAGAAAGGATGCAGTTTCTTCCATATAATGGTTATTGTATTCAGCATTGGAGTGTAATGTTTTGAGGACTGCTCTTAATTGCACCATTTCTAATTGGTACTAATGGGCTATATGCTCTGTTATGTTCATAGTAGATTTTGAAAATATTTGCATATATGATCCATATTTATCATTCTAGTGGTTTTAGCCCCCTCTTGATTAAAACTATAGTCAAGGAAATTTACAGTTTTCCTGCCTATTGCTTTAAGAAAGGCAATGGTTTTGTTTTCAAATACTGACAGCATTACTGATGTTAAGTTTTCCATTATTAATTTACAAGAAATAAAAAATCTATTTCTAACATTGCTCGAAATGCACAACACCTAAGAGTTGACAAGGCATGATCTGGTGTATGTTTTAGGGCTGCTTGCAGGGACAGGATGACACTTGAATGACCTTGGAGAAAGGAGGTGATGATTTTACAGTCTTGAATTTCTAGTGCAGTACATATGTTTTAGGGATGATGAAAGTGTGTTCAGGAGTAATGTTATATATAATGGAGAAAAGCATAATCTCTAGAATTCTGGTATTGGTATCTTTCCAAGCATCTGTAAAAGCAGATCTAGATGGTTACATTATGCGACTGCTTTAGTGCCACACTCCTCAATTAAACAGTAAAGGGAACACACCACGACCTTGCTTAAGTCTCCACGTACCAAGACAACACAAACAAGCCAGTCAATAGGCAGTGACAGACTACAAGGACTAAGGACGCTGATAAGTATTAAGGATTTGGCAAAAAATGACCCTTAACCCTATCTATCTCTACTAAGAGAGACTGCTCCATTTTGAAAGTCCAACCAATCAACGATCAGGAAAAAGTCTCAGAAAAGAGACAACAGTGAAGTTCCTAAAGTGTGGAGTAATGTGGATCCAACACAAAAATGTACATATAGTTTATATAAAGTTCAAATTTTCCACAATATTAGTAAACTGAATTTACATACAGTTCCCAGACCCCATTTTACTGGGTTGAAATTACTTACTATAGCAATCAGGTTTTGACCATGGCTTTTCTAAGATGAAAAGAATAAAATGTAATCTATGGCCTTGCCTTGGACTAATTGACTGGACTTCCTGAGGAGAAGGAGCAGTAAAAGGGCACCTGTGTTCATGTTTGACACAAAGCCAGCAACGGTGTTTATGGAAAACTTCAGAGAGAGCAAATCGGCATCCAGCCAACAAAGTCTACAGCTGTGCAACTTGGAATAGCGAAGTGACTAACCTCAAAGAACAAGATTGGAATTCTGGGATACAGCACTTTGATAACTTGTTTATGTAGAGGATCTTCTATTAGAACAGCAAATAACTTCAACTCTTTTTCACAGTGTCATGAGTTTTCCACAAGATGTATAGACTATATTCTTTTCAAAGAGGAATAGGATCATTAACAGCAATATTATTGCCGGTGGTTAACTTGGGGGGAGGGGGGGGGAGGGAAGAGAGAATCTATACAGTACTATGATTCTCTCTCCCTTCCCCTGCTCTTTCATTTCCTCACCAAGGGAAGTTGTTAAATACTATGATAATACTTTGCACTTATTATAGCTTTCAGAGGACCTCAAAAAACTTTAGAGATCAGTAATTTGTAGGCACGTTTTATAGCTAGAGAAAACTGGACAAGACTTAGCACAATGTAACACTACTGGACTACAAACATACATACATAATAATTAAGGCTGCGAGTGTCATGGAGGTCACCGATTCCATGACTTTCCGGGAACTCCATGACTTCTGCAGCGGCTGGTGTGGCTGGCTCCAGGGCTACCTGAGCAGCTTGAGCAGCCGCTGCTGAGGCAGTCTCGGACCAAAGCGTGTCACCGCCCAGCCCCCTCTCCCCAGCACCCGCGGAGGTCCCAGCACGTGCGCCGCCAGCTGGCCCCTCTTCCCCAGCGGCGCCCCAGACTGTGAGCACGCACACGCGTGCGCGCGCACACACACACACACACACACAGCACCCAAGATTTAGTCAAGGACAGGTCACGGGCCATGAATTTTTGTGTACTGCACCTGACCTGTCCATGACTTTTACTAAAAATACCCATGGTTAAAATGTAGCCTTAATAATAATGTAACTCGCCTAATGTCATACAGTAAATCAGTGACAGAATCAGACACAAAATTCAGTTTTACAGATTCCAATTCTAAACACTAAGTAATGCTGCCTCTCTAGATTGCCAGTCTTAGCTCCTCCTCTTCCCACCTCCTGTCTCCTTCTAAGCCCTACCATTCAAGCATCCTCAGGTGCAGTTTCTGACTAATTTTCCTGGCAAGATTCCTGGATTTCTTTCGAAGTCCTCTGTTTTTCCACTAAATTCACTAACATTTGCTGGCACTGAAGTTAATGCACCAGAGAAAATATAGAAATAAAAAACAGAGGAATGCAGCAGGTCTAATTCCTATGTATGTCCCAGTGAAATTGTTCATCTTAGGCCCCGTCTACACTACCCGCCGAAATCGGCGGGTAGCCATCGAACTATCGGNATGGGCTAGCATCCCAAACCATTCAAGGAGGGTTTGTTCAGAAACATGTGACCAGAACCATAAGCTTTCTACATTACAAAATATGTCATCTTATAATTAAAAAAAAAACAGTTTGTCAGAGTGGAAGTGCAACCCTGCTACAATATGTAAGGAGAGTCAAGGACAAATCACAGTCCTACACATTGGCATGAGTGGAGGGTGTCCCCTTGTGCTAGATTACTTTCCCTTGTCCTGGAGGTCATAATATGTCTATCAGAGTTCATGGTGCTGTGCCTGAACATGTATTAAAATGTTCTGCACTAATGAAACAAAGAATTAATGTTCTGTATCTTTTGTTTTTTAAAAAAGGAAAAACCATGAGGGGGGGATTTCATTTCCTAAGTAGGAAAGTCTACATTAATAATTTTCCCAGCAGGCCTTCAGTAGTTTTACTGAAAACAATTACAGCCTTTGTTTCTCAGATCCTCTTACGTCTGACGCTCGCTCAAAGTCCTCACATCAGCAGCTAACTAAGAAAAAAAATGTAAAACGTTGAACTTCATTACAAAGGTATCTTCACAGCTCATTTTAGTAGTGCTGGAAGCTGGACACCACAGGCATATCTTCAGCTAAAAATGTTTTAATTAGCCAGCTGTTCTACTCAACACTAAATTTGAGGGACACCAGAATTTAACTGTATGAGTGGTGCATTTTATTGTCCAGAATCAGTTTCACCACATTTTCAAACCAGAGGGAAACTTCCTCTAATCTACATCGCTTCATCACAGGTTTAAAGAAAATCCCATGAGTAATTCAGTACTTTTACAAAGGAGCAGTATGGAGATGGAACAGGAAGGGCAGGATCTACATCTTCTGACTAGCATTAGACTACAAATCATCTACAGTCCTCTAGTGACTGTGACGACGCTGCACCAATATCCACTGTTAGGTGCAGCCCACACCGTTTGTTAGCAAGACTCAGGTGTAAGAGACACAATGAAAGGAAGGAAGCACAGGAAGAGTACATTAGATACAAGGATTCCCATCTCCACCCAAATATATCCTTCTTGACTTTAGTTAGCAAAAAATGTTAGAGAACATTTCACATTTTAATGCAGCTATAGGAGGAAAAAGTTCTGAGGAATTTTGTCCCTTTGAACTTGCAAGTAAAACCTTAAGTAAGATTATGCAAACCTAGAGACCAATCCTGATTAGTGGGAGGGGGGAATGCAGCCCTTCTCCAAATAAGTTCTTGAGGATTTCTCCTCTGCTGCTAGGGTTTGTGTTGGATAAAGAAATCCCTCCTAACAAACCAGCATTCTTTTCCACCTGATCAGAGCTAATTGGCCCCCCTGCAGACAAAATGACCAATCACATCAGCTTCAGATGAAAACCCACCCCCCCTGCATTATAAACAGAGGAATGAGACATGTAAACCCATTTCAAAGAAGAGATCTCTACAAACTACAATTGTGGAAAGTTTCTTGCCTGTACTAGGACCAGAACATAAGATTATCGCAGTCTACTTTTTGGACCCAAAACCTCCCCCCCTTTCCCCTCCACACTGATAAAAGCTTCAAAGACATTGGTAAGTACACAATAAAATTACCTTTTTGGCAAAGTTATTTACAATAGTATAATTTTAACTTTTAAAAAATAATGCAAGTTATTTTCAGAGTGGAAAGAAAGTTGAGAGAGCTTTTGCTTTTGAAGCTTCCCTACTGGAATATCACCCTTAAACAAAATATTTCTGGAATTCTTCTCAAATATTAACCCTTTTTCTAACTGATAATGCCCACAGTGGCATAAGAGGGAAGCCAAACCTTCCATCATTAAGAACCCTGGCAGAAAAGGGCATTGGAAGGAATCTCCACAATGCTCAGCAGATGCATACAACTGAAGCTAAGGTAATCAACTATTGCTGTGGATGGGAAAAGACCAGGGAGTCAAACCGGTATTTATTTTGATTTGGTTCAGACTTGGGTTCAGTTGCATACAGTGTGTTTGGGTTCGGTTCTGGTTCAAGCAACTAAAAATAAATAAATAGTGGTTTGGTTACTAGTTTGAACTGGTTCAAACCAAATTTCAATCCAAAAGAATGAAAGTAAATTAAAAAAAAAGTTGAAATTTATTGAAACTATTTTCATTTTTGACTATTTACTTTTTAACTGTACATGAGTTTTCCTAGTTCTTGTGTTGTCAGATAAACAATTTTCTTAATGAACAATTTGTTTCAGCAAACTAAAGTACCATCTTCCAAACTAGACCTCTGTGGTGAAGGGATAAATTGGAGTTTGAGGCAATTGCTGTGCCTCAAGTGGGGCAACTGGCAGGAGAAGCTGCCCAGGGGTTGGTGATGGCTGGGAGGAGGTCTGTCTGTGGCAGAGATAGGTTGGGGAGCCATTATCTTTCCTTGATGTTGAAGAGTTATGGTTAACTTCTGGGACCAGGAGCATTCCACTTCTCTCACCAGGGGGAAGTCTCAAAGTATGTCTACACAGCAGTAAAAGACCTGTGGCACCAACTCTCAGAGTCCAGGTCTGGCTCGTGGGGCTAAAAATAGCAGTGGAGACATTCAGGCTCAGGCCAGAGTGGGGGCTCTGAAACCCAGGGAAGTGGGAGGGTCTCAGAGCCCAGGCTTGCTGTGGGTTTTATTTATTTATTTTGCTGTGGAGATGTACCCAGAGATGGTTTATCTATGTCTGGACCCCCTGTTCTCTCATGTGCTGTGCAGGTAGCTCCTAAACTTCTCTCTTTCCCTACTCTTGTGGGCTAGCCTCCTTCTAGTCTCTTCTCATTATATTGGGGCAGGCCTTTCTGGTTGCAATCACATGCCTAATTATTATTTTGTTGTTTTATAATGAAAATAAGATCACAGTAGTTTTTTTTTTTACATGCTGAGCTTAAGAAATGCTGGACCTTTATTTTCACCGGTAACCCACATTTTTTTTCAGCTCAGTTTTGATTCAGGTTCAGTACATAGGACAAAACTATGGTTCAGGTTAAGTTCTGGTTCAAATAAAAATAGTGGTTCGAACTGATTCTCCGGTTCTGGTCTTTTCCAGGAAACTAAACAACTCTCACCCTTCTACCTTCCCACTGCATTCATCAGAGCCCAGTAAACATTTAGTTTTAAATGGATGATCTTATGACTAACGTCAGTTTCAGGGATCTGTCAATGGCAAACTGAGCATGCCTATGAAATAAGAGTCACACTATGAATTAGCATGATTGTGTTTTGTTCATTTGAAGGCAACTATTTAGGAGGATCATGCATGTACCACAGGCATGAATTGCACTGGTCTGGAACATGACTGGTTGTCTCATATAGGTCACTGGGATAGTTTGCTGCATACAGGATAGGGGCAGCATTTAAGAAAATGTGAAGTTACAAAGATGGATAGCTAATAGAGATAAACATGGGCCAATTTTATCCTGATATTAAATATCAAATGTCTAGAGTTTGTGGACCAGCTCCTTGCTCCCCTCCTAACTCTCCTGATCTCCCCCAGTGCCTAATAATAAACCTTTATTTAGGACTTTGCATCCAGATCTCTCTGTAAGAGATTTCACAAATGTTTACCTTACAGGATGAAGTTTAAACAGTTTCTTGGTAAGGATTTTCTAACAACTTGAAGGAGACCAGATAGTATAGGGCACTCAAATGTAATTTCATAATCAATGGTTGAAGTAATAGTCTAATAGTTTTGAGCAGTACAGTAGCATATCAATATTGATCTAGTCAAAATCTCAATCAATAAGGAGGCTTGCTTTTGGTTTATACTGTAATGTAAACAACCTCCCCACCCCACCCCCGCTTTTCTACCATCAATTTTACCTCAAAGTCTTTCCACAGTTTACATTTTAATTAAAAAAATCAGTGTACATATTACGCTTTCTTTACTTCAAGAGAATATCTTGCTACTGCTCCCTTTTTACCTCCAACAACTGCCTCAGAATCACAGAATATACAGGCCTTGGCATCTGCCCTGGAATTCATGCCTTGCAACAGAACTGTGCTGCAGAAATTAAGTTATTTTAGCTCTGGTGGGTGCAAATTAAATCTTGAAAATGTGAATCAACTGTAAACCTACACCTTGCCTTCCTAATTCTGCAAGAAACTTCACATGACAGAGCTGTTATTCTAACTGCCCCCATTCATCTCAATGGGGTGTTAACATAGAAACCTAGAGACAATGATGTTTAAATATCAGCAATTTTACTGCTGATAGTTGTAGCACAAGCATACAGCTAAAGTGATTATCCCACAAACCAAACTGCCTCCTGTGCCTCCACAGATGCCAAAAGCACCAACTGTTCCCTTCCCAGCTTCCCCTGACAAATTCTATGATGTAGTTACGCACTGCAAATACAAAAATCTACGGTAAATATGAAGTGTGGGGACAGCATTAAAGAAACGGGATTTAATGTCAAACACCTCAGACACTGCTGTGCAGACTGTGTATTAATCTCCTTAAATTGAAATTTAAGTGAAGCTGCCACAGAATCTAGAGACATTACTGCAGAATTTAAGTCCATTTTGCCATGAAGTGCACAAGGCCTCAACAACAGTAAACATGAGCTCTAGCTGTTTAAGTTATAGCAATGCCAATTAAATCTGAAATAGGTATAAAACATTTTTCTGTCATTTGTGCTCACGTAATGTAAGCTTGGATTTAATTACCTCCTCACAGGCGTGGCACATTAGTCAATAGGACTCTACTTATATTCTCAGAATTATGCTCCAACACGCCGTTAAAAGGAAACTGAAGTTTATATTAACTAGAACGATAACTGAGCTTTTGTGCAGTTATTCCCAGCAAATTCCTTCTATAATAGCATTTTTTTCTGTACACCAGTTTGTTGTGAACACCAACTAGACTCCAAACAGTACAATCTACCTCAGAAGCTTTCCAAGGTCAATTAAAATAGAATTTGCAAGTGATGTAGGCGCATGGGAAGCTAGGGTAGCACTCTGAAAATAGAACAGGAGTACTTGTGGCACCTTAGAGACTAACATTTATTTGAGCATAAGCTTTCGTGGGCTTATGCTCAAATAAATTTGTTAGTCTCTAAGGTGCCACAAGTACTCCTGTTCTTTTTGCGGATACAGACTAACACGGCTGCTACTCTGAATTCTGAAAATGTTTTGCTGGAACTCTAATCCAAATGAGAAACTATTCAAAAGCCCTAACAACAAAGCAAGGTGGTGACAACCTTTGCAGCTGAGAACAGCCTGAAAGTGCATTTGCTACAATCTCCTTGGTCAGGGGGTAGACATGAAGAGTCTTAAGACACATTTGGTGTCAGAATATTTGAGCTCCTGTTCACAGGAGTGAGGCTGAGCATGAACTGCCTAGAGAAGCAAGGGCAAGATAGGAAACCAGGGTGGCATGAAGAGCCACAGAGCAGAAGGCAGAAGAAAGTGTATTCAAACTGGCACAATGAAGCAGAGTATAGGGGTTCAGGACAATGTACTCTTGTAACCATTAAACTCTATAGTGGAAAGTAGTAGCTGATGACATGAACTTCAGGGGTATGCTAAAGTGGTATTATACAGCTGCAGAGAATGGCTTTATCGTGGACAAACCATCAGGGAGCCAAGAACCAGAAAAAAATCAGATTCAATTAAAAAGCCACTTGGGATCTGCTATGGAAAAGAAAAGAAACAAAGCATACACTACTTTGATGCTTAAAGATGTTAACTCTAGCTACCCTGCTATGATTTGCTTCAACTCAATTGATTCATCAGAGAAACTGGATTGAGGAATGGACAGGATGGTGAACAGGAGGTAAAGAAAAGACATAAAAGGAGAAGAGAAAGAAGCAGTGCCATGTACACTTCCGACTGAACAACCATCACTTAATTCTCAAAAAAGTAAGAGGCAACATAAGAGGAAGGACTGGAAACACTGGAATAATATATCAAAGGAAGGGGATGCAAAGGAAGAGGTTGAGAAAAATCTCTTTGGTAGCAGTAGCTCTTCTAGTCTTAAGGTGGCACATCCTGACAAGCAGATTCATGACATAAGAAATGGCAAGAACAAGAGCAGACAAAGGCATAACAAAATCCAATGGACAGATGTTGAAGCTAGTCAGATTCAGACTAGAAACTACTTTCTTTTTTAGCGAGGGTAATTAACCATTGGAATAACTTACCTATGGTTGTGGTGAATTCTCCATCCCTGAACATTTTTAAATCAAGACTGGATTTTTTCTAAAAGATATCTAGTTCAAAAAGGAATCAACCCACGAAAGTCTTATGGCCTGTGTTATGCAGGAGGTCAGACTAGATGCTCACAATGGTTCCTCTTGATCTTATAATTTATCAATCTATGAATAGGGAAAGTAGAAAATATGTAAATCGTCTGACAAAGAGGCAGGGGAATAAGATGGGGAGAGGAGAGAAGTAGATAGAGAGTGAACAGCTATCTTTCATCTGACTTCTCAAATGCATTCAAGTTGCATCCGCTTTTCAAAAAACACTTGCAGGGGCGGGGGAAGAAATCCTCAGACTTTCTAGATGTGTAATTCAAAACCTAAGCTTGCTAGTTTAGCTTCCCCCCTCATCCACACTCCACCCAAAAAACTCTTCTTCTCATCCTGAATCAGCTGCACTACTGTTGGAGCCTGCTTACAGTTTTTCTCTCTCCACCCATCCCAACAAAAAAGCTTTGTCCCATGATCTAACTTAAGTTAAGATACAATAGGTTCATACCCTCCTGGTTATTTTTTAATAAACATTAAATATGGAGTCTAAATTCATGTATTTTAAAATTATTCACTGCACCACTGATTAGTGACCTGGTACTATAATCACTACCACAGAAAGGACTACTTTTCCAGGCCAAAAGGGACTACAGCAGCAGCCTATCAACCTCACTAGGACGATCTCACTGTTGAAGTCTGAAGTGGCATTGACAAGAGACTGCTGTGACAAGCACTGCTTAGGTTAATAAAGATGGAGATATTCTTCTTTCATTCTGAAATACCTTCAAGATCGTTACAGTACTGGAATTTCCCTAATAGAAAATGTCAAACAATTTGATGTAATGAAGAAAGCTGGATGCAGGAGAGGTTTCATAACTTTAAATCAATATTAATAAACAATTAGTAGTAATCAAATAAAGTCGCTGTATCAACCAAGCTCCAACCTTATCATCTTCACTGTGCACTGCGCTGTAGTGAGATGATTGTGCTCTACTGTAGTGTGCCATTTTAACAGAATATGAGGGAGGAAAATGAACCTGAAAAACTATTCCATATTTGTAAGGGTATATAATACTCTGAGGATTCCGGTTATTGCTTGTCACTACTAGACTTAGTTTTTTTTATAAGGAGTGGCTCTGCTTTGCTTTGTCATTCTATAGCGCAAACTACTTATGAAACATGCCATAACAACTGTCCTCCAGACCCCATAGCAATTTACACAAAAACAGTTTTCCTCCAAGAACTCATATGGTTTATCCCAAAGGCATTTAGGTCTGTACACATTTGCCTTCTTTCCAAGTAATCGAGTAAATGTTTCTCATGATCGCAGCTTATTCCAAGATTCTAAGATGATAAAGAGGCACTGGCTCCAATTTGTTCTGCACACAGTCCCATCAATCCTATTGACTAGCCATAATACTCATTCTATAATCCCCCTCAAGGCACTAAACAAGGCCATTCTGAGTCTTAGTGCAACACACAGCTCTTCAGACCAGTAAATCTGATACCTGGTACTTAAAGCACTTGAAGATTTTACTCTGTTTACCTTGTGATTTCCTATCACTGCTGCAAGACCAGAAACTATATTCTTGCAGAGCTAGCTGTGGAGCAGCCCAAAGACTGAACTAATAGAGACTGAATAGCCTCAGTGGAGGGCAGTCCGTGGAGGCCAGGATTAGGGTTATTAGTAGAGTAGACTGTACTCAGCACTCCCAATGATTGACTCAGCAGATATACATCAGTTACTCATGCTCTGTGCATGGAGGAAGGAGTGGCGCATTATTTAAGAAAATTCTGCCTTGTTTTTCAGAAATATAAAGAAAACCTGAAAAGCAGCTCTGTGTGGCTCAAAAGCTTGTCTCTCTCACCAACAGAAGTTGGTCCAATAAAAGATATTACCTTGCCCACCGTGTCTGTCTTGTATTTCAGAAAACCATTAGAATCTTAAAAAAACAACCACCTGATCTTTGCCATAGTATAGTTGTGGCATATTCAGTGCAGAAAATAAGGAAACAGTTGTACTTAATAGGAGAATGGAGGCACAGAATAAAAAGATAGGAAAAAGCCTCAAGATCCTACTCAAACTATCGGTTATTCCTCAAGCCCCTTGGATGCATGTTCCAAACAGAATTAAAGCATATTTTTATGCATGGGGAACCCACCGCCACAAGCAAAGAAAACAGTAAAAGGTCTGTTCACAATGCTTACCAGAATATGTTAATGATCATACTTAAATCTACATATGAAGATTTAATATCAAGAACAAATTATAAACAAATGAGTCAGAGGACCAATTCCAGGATCAATATGCCATTGATCAAATAGGAAATAAAGTAATTTCTATCTTTGTTAAAGCAGTCCTCATTTTACCATGAACAGGTCAACTACTAGGTAGCCTGGTATGTACAGTGGCAAGGCCTTCAGAGAAAGGCAGGAATCTTTATAGCCCACTTAATTGCACATCCTCCCATATACATCTTTATGCCCTGAAGCATTTGTATAAAGAGAAACTGCCTAACTCTTTATTTCTTCATAAACAATTTGCCTCTACACTAGCCAGTGGCAGTGAGTGTCATAACTAACTAATGCAATGGATTAAAAACCTATCAGAGTTTTATATTTGATGGCTTTTAATTGCATGCCTTCTTGTTTTATGGGAAAAGATAACTAGCGATAGGAGCTCCCAGTAGGATTTCTCTTCCAGTCAGTATTTATATAAAACTAATTTTCTATTCAAGTGTAATAGTCTTCTAAGCCAAAAGTTTTTAAAACGTAGGTGCCCATAGTTCGGCTCCTAACTAACTGCTTTTTAGAGGAGCTGAACATCTACAGCACTCAGTCAAGTCCCTAACATCTGAAGGTGCTTGGCACCTCTGAAAAGAAGGTTATTCTTACTTAAGATCCTAAATATGAACATAGGACACTATTAGGCACACAATTTGCAATTTCTGGCTCTTGACTTTTATATTCCCTCATATGCAACTTCACCTTCACTTAAAAATTTCCACAAACTTCTCTAAACTTTTTTTTTCTTCTGTTGTTGCAGTGGGGTTTGGAGGGTTTTATTTTTTAGTTAAAGTGACCAAAACTGAATGCTGTATTTAAGCTGAGGACTTCTCATCAATTTATATAATGGCATAATATTTTCCGTATTATTCTCTATCCCCTTCTTAATACAGCCTAACATCAGCAGTGGCCTGAGTATGTTCAGCAGAAGAGGCTCTCCCCCAGGTACCAAAATTCTAGTCAATTAGAGAATATGGTTGGTAGAGGTAAAGGCGATTTTAAAGAGGCAGAAAGTCAGGAACACCTGTGAGGAAATTTTTGAATTATAGAAGTGAGGTGGCTAGACACAGCCTTTCCCAAGAAAGTAGATAAGGGGAAGAACTGTTGTTAAAGATTAGCTTTTTATTATTCTTTAGATTGCTATATTGCTTTGCTAAGATTAATTGCAACATCTAATTGCTATCATCACAGATGTACAATATTAATTCTGTTTTCCACACAAGCTGCAGTGCTACATCTGCCATATTAGCATAGGTATTTGACCCAAATATAAATTTAGGGGGGTAAAATATGACAACTCTGTTTAAATGAGTAGGTAGGGGAAATTTTAAAAGTAGTCTGATGTTTAATTTAGTCTTTTTTAGCTAATCGTTACCACAAAAGCAGTGGTAAATTCCACTCCAAACTCCTAAATCAATCTTCTCTGGATTGCAATGTTTAAGACATCCTTTGTTGGGTGCAGGTTGTATTTGGTCCCCAGCTGATGTGTCAGAATCTGTGAACATTAGCTGAAGTACAAATATGCAGGTGTTTAATGAATTTTCTCTTTTTAGTTTTCAGAAGATGAGATCAGATATGATAGACAGCAACAACACCAAATCTAGTGCCCCCCTCCTGGATCAAAGGCACTTGAGGATGGTGACTAAAGATGGACACAGCACACTACAGATCGATGGCACCCAAAGGAAAGGTCTGGCATACCTACGAGATGCTTGGGGAATACTAATGGACATGCGCTGGCGATGGATGATGCTAGTCTTTGCTGCTTCTTTTGTCATCCACTGGCTAGTCTTTGCAGTGCTCTGGTACCTCCTGGCTGAGATGAATGGGGACCTGGAGTTGGATCATGATGCCCCACCTGACAACCACACCATTTGTGTTAAGTACGTCACCAGCTTTACAGCTGCTTTCTCCTTCTCCCTGGAGACACAGCTCACTATTGGTTATGGCACCATGTTCCCAAGTGGGGACTGTCCTAGTGCTATCGCCCTGCTTGCCATACAGATGGTCCTGGGGCTCATGTTGGAGGCCTTCATCACAGGTAATCAGGTTTATTTCACAATTTTAAATAGGGTAGGTCCTGTCAACCACATGTAGGGAGTAGATTTGGTAAAATTCTTAATCTCATTATGAGTGCTTCCAGAGGGGACATAAAAGGAGTAGGGCCAGTTACTAAAACAACAACAACAACAACAAGACAAATTTCAACTTCAAACAGCTTTATAGCTGTCAATTATAATCCAACTCCTTTTAAGCAGTTAAAGACCCATAAAAAGGAGACGCACTTGAATAAAAGTATTTCAGGATTTGTACTGGAAACCAGAAAGTGTTGCTTTTTACAGCAGCTCCTCGCCTGACACTTCCAACAAGTTATTTTACTCCATCTTCCTTTATCAATTTCTTTCTTCCAACCTTCCGCTGATTTGAGGTTTAAATTGATTTGTTTTGATATAGACTCACAGGTTTACCCTAAACTTTAGCTAGTTCTTTTAAAATTGGCTGAATTTTTTTATCTCCCTTCACTTCATTGTTAAGTATCCATGGGCAGTGAACACCCAGGAGCACTTTAGGATCCCAGTGGTACTTAGTTTAAAGTTATTTAAAATGGCTGAACTATGGAATAATTTTAGACAACTATATTATACTGTGCAAAAGGTTAGTGTACTGTATTTTAAACATACAGTCAGTAAATGAAAGACCACAATTATATACCATAGCCAGTTCAAGGAGTGGATCTTCATCAATCAAGGGGCACATCTCTTTCTGCAAGTGCATCCTCATTCTCCAAATATTACTGTTTTACACATGCTAATAGATTGTGGAAACAAAGTTTATGGAAAAAGCCAAGGCTCTTTAAAAAAACCTACAGTGGATTTATTTTGATGAATAAATTGAGAATAGAAACTGGTGCCAGCAACTATTAGTATGATGGGAGTTGTGCTATGTGTAGACTAGATCTAATAATTTGAAATCAAGCAGTCTGAGGCTAGTTAACAATATGTCCATCCCACTAAGCCTCCTCCTTTTCTCATGGGCCATTCCATACAACTTGGGGACAAGTAAGAAACTAACCTGAGCATCACGATCATAGTTAATTCATTCTTTCCTGTTATGTAGGTGCTTTTGTGGCAAAGATTGCCCGTCCAAAGAATCGAGCATTCTCCATCCGCTTTACTCATTCTGCAGTAGTGGCACACACAGAGGGCAAGCCATACCTTATGTTCCAGGTGGCCAACACTCGTCCCAGCCCACTCACCAGCGTTCGGGTTTCAGCTATTCTTTACCAAGAACAGGAGAATGGTCAGCTGCATCAAACTAGTGTGGATTTCCACCTGGACAGTATCACGTTTGAGGAGTGTCCATTCTTTATCTTTCCACTGACCTACTACCACTCCATTACCCCATCTAGTCCTCTAGGTGTTCTCCTCCAAAGGGATACCCCTCACCATTTTGAGCTAGTAGTCTTCCTCTCAGCAATGCAGGAGGGCACAGGGGAAACATGTCAGAGGAGGACATCCTACCTCCCATCTGAGATCATTCTACATCATCGCTTTGCTTCTATGCTGGCCCGAGGTGCCAAAGGGGAATATCAGATCAAGATGGAGAATTTTGACAAGACTATTCCAGAGCTCCCAGCTGCAGCAGACTCTAAGAGTCCAAAGAGGACTGACATGAAGATCCGCATCAATGGACAGCACACTGACAGCTTCCAGATTTCCGAGACTGGTCTGATAGAATAGAATTTGGACGTGGTGCCATTTTTTTTTTATATTAAACTTTCAGGTTAAACTTCCAGCCTTCCTTTTCCCCCTATTTTCTTTTGTGCTCTTTCCCCTCTTCTCCATCCTTTTGATTGCAGTATAGTGTGCAAAGTAAAAAAAGCATAAAGTGCACATGTAAACTGATGAGAGGCTGTTTTGACTGCACAGAATAGAAAGTCAGGGACAAGTACCACAGTACAAGTTCTGGGAAAGTACTAGTGCTACCTGCTGAATTCACTAGACTATGATTAAAACTGCACTGACCCTGAAGTGTGAGACTTTCAGACTCCCACAGTTGACCAAAACCTAATTAAATGGTATGTGGGTAGAACACTATGGCAAAATGAGCAACAACAGTACAATAGAAGACCTCATCTAAAAGTAACCTGAGGTTAAATTACACTAGTTTGTGGATCAGCAATGAGGTAGTTCCAAGACTGTTATAACCCTTTTACATTAACACTTTCTGGGTATATGGTTACATCAATTTTTGGATGGCTGAACATCCTACTAAAATCTTTGCCAGTCTTTTCAGTGGCAGTGAAATGCATTCCAGATGTGCTTGTTTATTACACGAAATCAAGAGTACTGACTGCAGTTCTTCATTCCACCAGGTCAGAAGGGGGTACAATATCTCTGTGACAGGTCTGTGAAGACAGCGAGTGCCAAAAATCCTGAAGTGTATATATGACACAAACATGCTACAGTGGAGATATTTTCATACTTGGAAACATTTAATAAATTATTTCAGCAGTAGAAAACAGACTGTTATACAGCAATTCATATTCTTTCATGTCTCTTGGCACAATGAAATTTCATGTGTTTTCAGCTTTGCACATCTTACACTGAGTAGTTCTGGCACCACAGGATGCACTATATCTACCAAGAACTGCATCCATTTATATTTTATGCTTTTTTATATAAACATCTATATCTATATGCACAGCATATAGATAAATCATATCTACAAAATCAGACACAATTGAATTAATTTTAAAATAAAAAAATTGAAACAAGTGCTTTATACATGGGACTTTTTTGCCAGGAGTGCCTCGTAAGAATACCAAGAACAAGGAACCGAGCTCCTATATGCAACAATTTCTAATATGATCAAATGGGCTAACAGTTAAGTGGACTGTCTGCTGTCAAGTCACAGCTTCTCAGCAATGGAATGCAGCTTTAAAATGGCTATTCTGTATTCAGACTGAAACAGCCAACAGTTACCATCAAAATAAATGTTGCCATTCAAGGATAATTAAGAGACTTTTCCCTGCAACAAATGTGGAATAACCACTACTAGGCAGTTTAGATAAAACTATGTTTATATACTGGAGCTGATTTTATTGTAAAGTGACCAACAGCAGGATATATAGTCTGAAGCCATATTAGGAGGGCACTGTCTATTGGAGGTATTTTTTTCAAACCCAGATGTACAGAGGTTGTCAAGCTCTGGTCACGGAGAACCTGGTAGGACAGCTGTTTTGTCATAAGGTGCCAGCTGCACCTCATTTCCAGAAGGTAATTTCTATTAAAAAGATAGCTAAAGAGATATTAAAATAATATTATGTTTCCATGTTAACTATTGTTGTAGTTGTCATAGGAATGTGTTATGTACCACAGGAAGGAGGAGGTCCATGCAATTGTGAACTGGAGGGCAGGTGGCCAATCTCTGAATTCAAAAATAGTTCATTGCTCTGAAAATGTTTCCATATTCCTTCCCTACAACGCTATAGGCTTCAAGGGCTGGTTTTATTATAGAGAATGGATACTTTCAATATTGTCTTTTTCACTCTCAGTATAATGGAACCATATTTTAACCCACTGTAGTGCCTGTACAGTAATAGCAAACACCATCTTGTATTAATGTACATTAAATTGCCTTTGTCCTCACTTTTCATAGTTGGTCCTGCACGTGCACTTTAAACTTCAGCTGTTTCTCTTCATAACATTATTGGCCATACCCCCAAGATATGGAAAGGGGGGAGAGGGGAAGGGGTGGTTGTGCTATATTTATCCTTTTCTATTTTTAAGCCCCAAACCAATATCCTACAGTACAGAGGACAACCCTTAAAAAGCAGCAGCAGAACAAGAAATTGTACCGGAAATACTTCATTAAGCATGGAATAAAGTACAAATAGTTCAAATATGAGGAAGGAGCTGCTTTACATATACTGACAATTCTCCACTTTAAGTCACATAATGCTGTATAACTCAATTATTCTGCAATTCAGGAGTGTAATAATACATCTCAGTCTATACTAAGGACATTGAATGGCGAGACCATACCAGAGCTATGGACATACCCAGGTAACACAAGTATCCTTAGAGTCAGGGTAATTCTGACTATACCGTACTGAGTATTTTGACTTTTACATCTTCAGTCTTTAAAACTATTCTGTTTTAAACCATTCATTATAGCTCTGTTTTTAACTTTTAAAAGCAACAAAGTTAAAAGAGGTAAAAAAATTTTTAACATCTTGTATATAATTAAGCTTGTTCTTTTTAATATTCAAGTATTCCTCACATGAAAGGCATAAATACGCACTCAGATAGAAATCTATTTGCCACATTTAACACTGACTTTCTACATGTCTTGTAAATCAAACATTTGTGATGTGTTAACAGTAAAACATGTATTTGTTGATCACTATTCCTGCTTGGAAACTGATGGACTTGTTTAAGATCAGATGCTGTGTAAAAACTGGACTGGCATTTGCCTTTCCATGTGATTTTTCTAGATGTCAATGATCTAACATATGACTTGTTTAATTGGCAAATAATCTATGCCTTTGAGAAGCATCTTTGGGTATTTCTGACTGAAAGCCATAGGGCCTATGGCAATTTGCATAGTAACCCCTGCAATGTATAGTGCACCTTTGCCTTGAATATCAATACCAACATTGAGGGTTGCTGTTCAGTTTGTGAATTGATTGCATCAGGTGGAAAACGCATTCTGAATACTAAAAAATGTGATCATTATCCCTCCATGAAGTTAGCAGTGTATTAATTAATTATAAAAACATTTGAAAATTAATTCTATTTATTGGGGGATTTGTACGGGGTTTCTTAATCTTTTATTTTTTTTAAACTTAAGATATTTTCCTGGGGTGCCATGATTTCTGAATTACCAAAATATTCTAGAGTGGTTTATTTCCTGCTTTCTAGTTTCTACTTATCTATGATATTTTGACCATCCACAACACAGAGGGACACAAAGACCTGGTGATTCAGTGAATATCTGGTCAGAGAGCACTCAAAGGCCTTATTGGAGAACACACTATTATTGGTTGGTTTGGGCAAAGATGATGCTGTTGGTGGAAAGTGCAAAAGTGGGAACCTAAATCCTCTGTCAGGTTTAGCATGGATAATGGTAACAAGTCACTGCACTCCTTTGCTAATGAACTTCATCCCTGAACTTGAGAGAGAGCATCTCTCTGATAAATTTACTTTAATGCCAATTCAGTCCTTCACCTCTTGGCTAAGATTGCTAACAGTGCTAACTGTGTTTTTTGGTGATAGGAATGTGTCCACTAGGAAGAGAAACTAGGACCCTTTTGACCCCAAATCATTTTACATAAGCCACTAAAAAACCAATACATAGCAGTGACTTTTTCCCATTACTGACCAAGGTTGAAATGAAACTAAATCATCATTTTGTGCTGACCAGCCCTTTTTGGTTAGGAGACAAAGGAAGGAAGGAAGCCAAGCTTTTCCTTCTCCCAGGCACACAAATCCTTAAAAGAGTGACAGGCAAATCTGAGTGGATATAGTTAAAACCCTGAGAGTACCGTATTTTATATTAAAAATCTGAACAGCTTACAAATATGGCCTTCAGCCATATCACCTCATGCTGTGATCCTGTCTGTTCTCACAAACTAAACAGGATCAGACTGGGACAGTACCAGAAAGAGATGTGAAAGAAATAGTCAGGTGCAGCAGCAAGTTATGTCAATGATCTGGTAGTTGGCATTCTTCCCTTTGAGTAAATACTAAATCAATAACTCAACAATTTGTTGGGGAGTGGGGTGGGAAGACACTCTTTCAGATGAGATACAAAGCCAAGGTCTTGACCACTTGTGGTTACTGAAGATCCCAAGACATACTTTGTAGGAAGAGGAGCATCAACCCTGGCATCCTGACAAAATTCCAGCTAGGGTAATTATATCCTGCATACCTACATTCCTCATGCAATTTCAATTAGAAGAGATCTGCTTCTCATCCTAAAGTGACATGTAGTGTCAATCTGCACTGCTAAACTGCTGCTGTGGTTTCATTAATAAATGAAGTGAATTCTGTGCATAGTTTGGTAAAATTGCAAAGTGTTTTCACATCCGTCAGGATGGAAAGGTGCTAAAATAAATGTAATTTCATTAAATCAAGTTATTGTTGTAGCCACTAGTGCCTCGAGTCTGCCATTTCTACCCTCATTTGCCTTTGGAAGAATTCTCTGCTCTGTTTATAGGAGCTAGTTTGGGGTTTTGCTCCTCCACAGATTTCCAAGGAAGGAGCTGCAAAACAACAGTACAATGGCCACTTTGTAGTTACATACTAGAATATCAAAAATATAAACCATAACCCCTAACTATCACCACAGCAGAAACACTGAAAATTGCTAATCTTTTGACCTTTCCCACTTTTTCAGAGAGATATTAAATCATGAACACACGGGGAGGCAGAAGAGTTATGAGGTGGAAGTATCAAGTTAGATGCAGACAACCTCAAATGAACCCTAATTGGTCATTCTTAGGAGCAATGTCTCCTACTGAAAAAGGAAGTCAAGCAGAGTTAGGGACACCTCTCTTAACCTTGTTGTCTTTTGAGCCAAAACCCTAAGAACCAAAAAATTAAGCAACCTTAAGAAAACACGATAATTAACTCAGATACCTGAAGAGCAGATTCAGAGGGCTTTGAAAATCAGATGGCGATTACAAGGCTTTTTTAAGACACCTATCACCATGGTAACTTGGCACCATTGCAAAATTAGCAATACACACCTACTGACCCTAAAAGGGTGAGATTTTCAGAGATAAAGGGCTGTTAGACACCCAGTTCCTACTGACTTACAGTAACTGGACCCCTAAATGCCCTTTGTGCTTTTGAAAACTTCTCCTTCAAACAGGCAACATATTTTCTGCCCCAAGCCTTCCCCATCCACTCACCAAAGAGCCATCTTAGCTGATAATTCTTCAAATAAGACAACCAGTACCTCTTTCACCTTAAAAATGGACAGACAATGGCTCTGACTAATTTCCTGTGAAAGCAAAGAGCTCCAAAGCCAAGAATCTCTCACTGAAAATGCTGTTGTATGTTCCAGAAGGTATATCATGAGAAAAACAGCAAGAGCATTTTGACTAATTGCAAATCCATCAAAAAGTTTGGTGGACAGAATTGCTGGGATAGTCAGGTCTCAAATACTTCAGGATCTACATGACAAACACTGCCACCTTGAATGTGCCCCCAGAATCAAATTGAAGTCAGTGCCAAGAATGGAACACGCGTGTGTTCGGACTGGCTTGCCCCAAGTAAGCAGCAAGCTCCAGATGAAGTTCAAGTGGAGGATTTGTTACAACTTCAAAAATATATTGCTTCTGACAGAGAGCAATTACACAAAGATGAGAACCTCAAGGAATTCCTGATGAAGAGGACTCAAACAAAGCAAGAACAAGCAAGAGCTCAAAGAATGTTCTAAGGAACTTTTTGATAGTGCATTTTAGAGGATAATAAGGTTTAGCATGGCATATATACATATTTAGTAACTATCTTACCTGGATCTTTTCGCCCTGGTTTTTCAAACCGCCTGTCTCCCCTAGAAAGGCAGAATAAAAGTTTCAAACAAGGCTTTGGAAGAATGCCATCATTTCAGGTGCAACTCTCACACATTTCCTCTCTCTCACTAGAGCTATGGGGCCAAAATTTTAAGGGTAGTTAGGTGTCCAGATGCTTTTGAAAATGCCAACAGGAGCCTATCTAGATCTTTAGGCACCTTAATACCTTTAAAAATCTAGGCCTAAAGCATTGCAAACAGACAAAAGGCTAAAACTAACAGAAGAGCCCTCTCTATGAGAGCTATACAAACTTTCACCCAAAGATAGCTACTATGGAAATGAATGTTTCTAGAACACCTCACTTTCTCAAAGCAGTGCTCTGTTCATGCCCACAAGTCATCAGCAATATAAGCTTTTGAACAGTGTTTTGTTCATAACAGCTGGGTTTCTAGCAACATCACTATATGGTATTCACTTTAGAAATTCCAAGACAATCAACCAGTACACATTCCTACAGAGCCTTTCTGAAATATCTTTTGTGAATGAAGAGTGCAAGAATGGGATCCAAGCAGGTGCATCTACAGTACATTTTAAAGTCTGGGCTTTTCTGTTACCTTTCCTCCCAGCTCTGAGATCTGTGCATTTCCCTGCCACCTCCTCGCCCAAATCCACCCTCCACTTCGTCAAAACTTCTTTGGTAGAAACCACTCTCTCCTCGGCCTCTGCCTGCAAAGACAAAAAAACAAAGAAAAAAATTTGTAAAAAGAACTTTACTTCCCTTTTCTAATGTCAATGTGACCTCATTTTCTTATAATCTCCTTAATGAGACACGGCAACCTGATAGTGGGGAAGTCTTTCCTCCATCTCATGAGAATAGTAGCAGTGATTAAATCCACTGGCTTAATATTTCAAAGCTAAACATTTCCCAAGAAACTGATTTTGGAAATTAACATCTACATTTCAAGACATTTCTCACAAGCTTGTACACCACACTTCATCACCATGTTTGGAACTGTTCATGGAGAAGGACAAATTAACAGGCTGTCAAATAAGGTAGGTTTAAAGTGAACATGTAAATAACTTTTGGGAATTTGGAAATAAAGTAATTTGAGTCTTGGTTATAGTCCAGCACACAAAGCAATGCACAGAAGAGCTACACAGAACAAGGGGAAAGGAGGTGAAATAGCATAGACTGAAGAAGAGGAGAAGAAACTTGGACTATTATGTAACAGTTCCATTATTAAATGCATAGATTTTACACAGGAGAGAAAGATGTAATAAGTACCACACAGAAAAGATAATCAAGATGTGTCAAAGCAGTTTCTACAGAGCTATAGAAAAACTAGAAGAAACTAATTGATGCAGAAAACTAATGAAGCAGAAAGTGTATAAATATGTGGTAATATGCAATAGGTCAGTATAAACAGAGTGCATGCTAGAATACTGGCAGTATTGACACTGAAGCACATTAGCCTTATATTATACTCCAAAAAGAAACTTGGTTTATGAACACATGCAGAATACATGAAAAAGATAATCAAAGCTAGCGCCATTATCCTGAAAAAAAAAGATTAACACCAAACAAACGGTCATATGGTAGGCATAAAGATACTGAAGCCATGTCTTGACTAAAAAAACAGGTTGCATCGTATAATGTGTTAGAAAATATGTTTTAGCAAATATGATTTTAAACAGACTGTACCTAGTGCAGAAAAGGCAAATTGCATTTTAAAATAAGTTAACTGTTTTTGTTCAACCCTATTTTGCCCCCTAATTGACTCTCTTGTGACCAAGTTCTCCAACCTTCCCTATTTTCTTATGGAAGTGAAGTGAAGGAGAAGTCTAGAGCAGGGGTAGGCAACCTATGGCACGAGTGCCGAAGGCGGCACGCAAGCTGATTTTCAGTGGCACTCACACTGCCCAGGTCCTGGCCACCGGTCCGGGGGGCTCTGCATTTTAATTTAATTTTAAATTAAGCTTCTTAAACATTTTAAAAACCTTATTTACTTTACATACAACAATAGTTTAGTTATATATTATAGACTTATAGAAAGAGACCTTCTAAAAACTTTAAAATGTATTACTGGCACGCGAAACCTTAAATTAGAGTGAATAAATGAAGACTCGGCACACCACTTATGAAAGGTTGCCGACCCCTGGTCTAGAGTATCTGAGGCTGACAGTCTTGATGTAAATGTGGAATAGACAAAGCACAGAACACAAGGTCTATCTGGTATTTCAAAGTCAGAATGAAGAGTACAGAAGCCTCTCTAATGCAAAGATAGAGGAAAAGGACCAAAAAAAGGGCGTTTTCAAAATACTGTAAATGGAGGTGGGGAGCACTGCTCTTATTATTTGTACTACAGTAGTACCTAGAGGCCTCAATGTGCTAGATGCTGTACATATATATAGTGAGAGACAGTCTCTGCCCTGAAGAGCTTATCTTCTACACAGCCAAGACAAAGCAAGTATTATCCCCATTTTACAGATGGGGAACTAAGGCACAGAGATATTAAGTTATCGGCCTAAGATCACACAGGAAATCTTTAGCAGAGCTTGGAACAGAACCAAGATTTCCTAGGCAATCAAGGGTCTCTAGTCACACCATACACATTAAGTAGAAAGTAGATGTGGCTCTAGCACCCTCACCACAAATAAATTAGCATGTAGCATTCAGTGTTCAGGTAGTCAAATTGTTAGAGGTTTAGTATTAAGAACTGCCATAACAGCAGTGTGTAAGAATTGATCTGTCTGTAATTTATTTTCCCAACTCAGAGATATTTTAAAGTAGAATTTCAGGTTGTCTATGGCAGTGAAAATGGAAAAATAGGAGGAAAAACATCCTTATGCCTCAGTTCAGAAATAGGAAGCACAGTGCTGGGTAAAGCTGCCTCAGTTATGGCCTCTTACTTGAACAGGAAAACAGCAACAACAACAAAAGTCTAAGTCTGTAGCCCAATCCACAAAGAGACTTAAATCCTTTCCTTCTCGGACACCCGCCTTCATGAATGTAAACATTCCAGTCCTCCAAGCACACAGCTTAACTACACTCCACAGGGAGCTCCCAGGAAAACAAATCAATTAGAAAGAAAGGTCAAGTGCATGACCTTGGATTGCTTGTGGAGTATTACTTTAGAACACAGAAAACTTGTTCGTCACAACTAAAGTGACACCACACAAAATGTATGATATTTTAGGTACGAGCAATTTCACACTCCAGCAGATGGTTTTATGATTAAGCTGCCTTGATAATGCTAACTTAATTGTAAAGTTACACTTCAGAATACAGTTTCACAGAAAATTTTTACTGACAGTGATCATTAAAATACCCTAAAGAAACTTCTGCACTAAGAGCTACAAACCCACTTGTACATGCCTAGAAATTTATGGAATGCACTCAAATTAAGTAATGGGGTATTTCGGCACTATTGCTAATTGCTAAATTGTGTTTAAAAAGATTATTTCTCTCATAGCTAGTCATCTATTAGATGTGGCAATTAAGTTAGCCATAGTGAAAGTTCATATTTTTGGTAAGAGAAGAATTTCTATGACAGACTCAGATCAAACAGATTTATTCTCTGACAAAGGTTTTCAACAGTAACCTTATTTTAAATAAACATTTTATTAACCTTGTTCTTTAAAGAAGAGTGTAATTATTTTAAAAGTCTAAAAACACTCAAAATATATGTAATTCTCATTTTAAGGTTACACCAATCTTGACTCTGCTTTTGCCTTCTCTCCTATTCTTCACCATCTAACTTTCTAATACTGGCCACAGATCACCAACTCTTACCAGAAAATAAAATTAAATCTCACTTCTGCATCAGATAAATTTAACTAACTTCCAACTGTAGATCCAAATTCTGCCCTCAGTTACACTTGTGCAACTCTATTCCAGACAATAGGCTTGCACAGGTGTAACCAAGGGCAGAATTTTATCTGTAGAAGCTTTATTACTCATGATGAGTAGCAAGCTGCAAGCAACACAGAATGACCTTCAGAACCCAGATTAAGTTTGCAAGACTAACATTAAGAAAGCATTTGTATTTCTGAACTGAGAAAATCTGTTAAGGAACTATTGCTATTGAGCAACAAACCATCACAGAATTTTACAATATCATTTTTAAAGTCACTCATCAAAGCAGAACTGCACTTGAAGTTCATCCTTGAGTAAAACATTTAATATGCAACGTAAATGTTATCTCATCAGTTCTATGCACAGATTTTCATCAAAGACTAATTGATATACATCTTCAGCTTCAAGAACACTAAGGGTTCATTAGCATAATTCTGAATTCTGTCACTGCAGAAACCTCAGTTTATTCCCTGAATTAACAGTTATCTGGGGAATCCTGAAATCACACCTTAAAACCAAGAACTGTAATTGTTCTGAAAAAAATGCAAGGAACAAGAAGCAGCCAATATGATTTGGAGTGAATTTCTCAATGAAATATGGTTAATAAAACTATACAGGAAGTGAAAAGGCAGCGAAGAAATTAAAAAAAAATAAAAAATAAAAAATTTAAAAAAAGGTCAGCTAAAGCTTGGCAGGTGATAAGGGCAACAAAAAAAGTCAGAATGAATATGGTGTGTAAAGATTAAGGACAATTAAAAAAGCAGGTGAAACAAATGAGGATGAATTTAATTAAAATCAAGAAAGATGTCTGGACAACTGGAAGTAATGAGGAACTTGTATCTGAACAAAGAAAGATTAACTCTGAACAAAAATTTAGCTATCTTGAAAACTGGGTAGGTAGTGGTAGACTGAAAGAAATACAGTATCAATATTCAAAGAAGAAATGAAGAATGATTCTATTAATTATAATGCCATAAATATAATGCCTATCCCTAGACAAATAACGAACCAAATGTTGGAGGGGAAAACTTTTAAAGATAAAATTGTTTGCTATTTTTGACAGAACTGACGAATTGTTGGATTACAGCCAGATTCTGCCACTCTCATTCACAGTGAGTAGTATCTTACTCTGCAAGTAATGCCACTGAAATCAATTGGAGTATTTGAAAAGTAGGTATGTTTACTGTGGCAGCATCTGACTAAATTAGTCTATCATTGTAAATGTTAGTGATCGAGGGGAAGAGAAATGCAAGAGTTGCAAAATAAAAAAGGAAGGGTAAAGAAATACAAAGGGGTTTGGATATATAAGAAAAGGTCAGAAAACACAGATTCAACTTGGGGGGGAAAAATGCATGCTGGAGGTCCAGTCTATGACTATTTATTACCCAACAAGCACTATATGCAGTATAAGTGTTTGTAAATTTGAACCCTAACATACCTGAGCAAAATGTCCCACACACAGATATTCAACAGGAAAAAGAAACCTGGACAGCTGTAATACTAGCACACACTTAGGTGAGAGAGAGCAAATTAGACTTCAGTTAAGAATGAAGTATGGCATCAGAAAAGGCTGATGCAATTCTGTTACATTGGCATCATGTCAAACAGGGAAGTAAAACCCCTCTCTCTAGTTGTTTGGTACAACTGTACCTGAAATATTTAAATAAGTCCTTGGCAACTCATTAGTAAAAAGATACTGAAAAATCTGAAGGGGAAAAAAATTAGAGTCCTCAGGAACTGATAGAGACAATAAAAGATCTAAATACATACAGCTTAGCTAAACAACAACTAAGAAGGGGCACATGATAGCAGTCCACAAATATCTGAAAGGTGTAGATGCAAAGGAGGAAGTGGAATTATGGGGGAGAATAGAAAATTAGAAATAAGGGGAACCTTAAAACCAAATCAGGAAAAACTTCTGTACATCCAATAGCTATGGAATTGTTTTCAAGGGAGGTAGTGGAAATACCACTACTTAGGGACATTTAAAATTAAATGGGACAGAATGAGAAAAAAATGTGGCACTTGCTGGGCTATGGATATGACCCAAGAAGTCTTCTCTGTCTCCAGCTTCTAGCATTCTATATGGAACAAACCACATCTATTAATATATGAAAACATATTGTTGTGCTCATGAAGGCTATAGGATTAAAGGATACTATCAACATAAAAATATATTTTTGTTTTTCAAAACAAATTAAAAGTAAGTTCAGGTAGTATACCTTACCCTGAGCCTCTCTGGCATTATCTGAGGACACATTTCCCCATTGGCTTTAAATGCTGCAGTGTGGAAGGACCCAACAAATAAGGGAAAATGACTTTATTGAAGTAGTGAAATTGACAAAACGAAGTGCTATCAGCGAACAAAATAAACTGCAAAGAGAGACCTTATGCCTCCACTAATCTCTTTCAGTTTATTTAAGGCATTGCTCAGAATAGATAAGGACTTCTTTCTGATCATTTAAGTCAGTGGCTCTTCAACCTTTCCAGACTACTGTACTCCTTTCAGGAGTCTGAGTTTTCTTGCATACCCCCAAGTTTCACGTCACTTAAAAACTACTTGCTTACAAAACCACACATAAAAATACAAAAGTGTCACAGCACACTATTACTGAAAAATTGCTTGCTTTCTCATTTTTACCATATAATTATAAAATAAATCAATTGGAATATAAATATTGTACTTACATTTCAGTGTATAGTATACACAGCAGTATAAACAAGTTGTTGTCTCTATGAAATGTTAGTATGTACTGACTTCACTAGTGTTTTTTTTACGTAGCCTGTTGTAAAACTAGGCAAATATCTAGATCAGGGGTCGGCAACCTACAGCACGCGTTCCAAACACGGCACGCGAGCCGATTTTGAGTGGCACGCCGCTGCCTGCCGTGATCCCGGGCCCCAGCCACACTCAGCCCCCCGCTCTCCCCTGCGGGGGCAGGAGGCAGAAGCTTGGTCCTGCGGCAGCCAAGCTCCCACCTCCCCCGCTTCTTCCCCCAGCCTGGTGCTTTCCTGCCCCTCCCCCTCCCCGCCACGGATCAGCTGATCGCCCTTGCGAGGGGGAGTGGCAGGAGTGGCAGCATGCTCGCTGCTCCATAGAGGAGGCAGAAAAGAGGTAGCGACGGGACCGTGGGGAAGGGGGTGGAACAGGGCATATCCCTTCCAGCCCCCTGCCATGAGCCGCTCAGGGCAGGGGGCTGGGAGCACCCCCACAAGCCAAGCACCCCAGCCCTGACCCCCCCCCCACACACACACACCCAGCCTTCTGCCCTGCACCTCCACACACACCCCAGCCCTCTGCCCTGACCCCTGAACTCCCCCCCACACACCCAGCCTTCTGCCCTGCACCNTCTAAAAAACATTAAAATGTATTACCGGCACGTGAAACCTTAAATTAAAGTGAATAAATGAAGACTTGGCACACCACTTCTGAAAGGTTGCCTACCCCTGATCTAGATCAGGAGTCTCAAACTCAAATGACCACGAGGGCCACATGAAGACTAGTACACTGACCCGAGGGCCGCATTTACTGACACCTCCCCCCCGCCACCCTCGGCCCTGCCCCCACCCCACCCCTTCCATGAGGCCCCGCCCTTGCCCCGCCTCTTCCCACCCCTTCCCCGAAATCCCCACCCCAACTCTGCCCCCTCCCTGCCCCCAGGGGGCGCAGGAGGAGTGTGGGGTGTGGCAGAGGCTCAGGGCAGGGAGTTGGGGTGAGTGGTGCAGGAGGGGGTCAGGGTGCAGCAGGGGGCTCAGGGCAGGGGTCGGGTGCAGCAGGGGGCTCAGGGCAGGGGTCGGGGTGCAGCAGGGGGCTCCAGTCAGGGGGGCGGGGTGCGGCAGGGGGCTCAGGGCAGGGGGTCGGGGTGCAGGGTGCAGCAGGGGGCTCAGGCAGGGGGTCGGGGTGCAGGAGGAGTGCGGGGCGTGGGCTCTGGCCCGACCCGCACCAGGGGCAGGGCACGTTCTCTGCCTGCCTGCCCTGCCGCCGCACCGGGAAGCAGCTGGAACTTGGGGAAGGAGGGGCGCAGGGGTGTGTGTGGCTGTTGCTTCAGGCGCTGCCCCCAGCAGCTCCCATTGGCCACAGTGCCCCATTCCCGGCCAATGGGAACTTCTGGGCGGCGGTGCCTGAAGCAACAGCCACACACACCCCTGCGCCCCTCCTTGCCCAGGTTCCAGCCACTTCCCGGCGTGGCGCGGGGGCAGGGCAGGAAGGCAGGGAGCCTGCCCTGCCCCTGGTGTGGGTCGGGCGGGAGCCGCTCTAGGTAAACGTTGGTGGAGGGCGGGGGGGCCGTGAGGAGCTTGTGGGCCGCGTGTTTGAGACCCCTGATCTAGATGAACTGATGAACCGTTCGGAAGACCTCTGCGAACCCCCAGTTGAAAATCAGATTTAAGTTAAAACCAACCCTTTCAACTTCTTAATTAATGCTCCTGTTCCCTTCTTTTATGAGCGACCACAACCTTTTTCTAATACCATCTCTTATGGTTGGATATTCTTTACAACTCTGAGTCAAGCAACCTTACACTTTCCTTGATATTCCACCTCAAAACTGTTCCTTTCATCACTCTCCTTCAATCCACATTTATATATTTAACAAAACAAACATACAAAAGAGGAACCAGATATGTACGTAACATGCATTCCTAGTGATCTTGTGGTATTGCAACCCTCATTCTCCCACATTCACTTTCCCTCCTTCGTCAACCCCTGCTGTGTTAGGGCCTTTAAAGAGAAGTTCCTTGGGGGCAGGAATTTGGCAGTTTTACCGGTGTTATCCAAATAATGGTGGTCACTTTTCAGACAATTTAACCTATATCTGTCCCCAATCCACTGTATCATCCCAGTCTTCAGAAAACAGCTCACCTCGACCTCTAGAGGAACTTCGACCTCGAGGAGCCCCTACCACCGTTCCTCCTCCTCGTCCCGTCAACCGCAGGACAGCAGCACTGTTTACAGACATGGAGAAATTTCTCTGCCAAGAAGAGGAGACAGCCAAGGTGAGATAAACAAGCAAACGTACCTTTCCCTATGCTTTTTAGCATAAAAATGATACCTACCCTGACTCTTCTGTATATACTCTCTGCAATTGAAAATGCTCATGAACCACAAAACAAATCAAAAGATATGGAAAAAATTGCTTAGATACATGGGGAAGTTACTAAGTGATCCCATTTAAAATACCATTTTGGGGAAGTTACTAAGTGATCCCATTTAAAATACCATTTTTTCAACATCCTTTTCTTCTACTCTTAGTGTTTCCTTTCCTTTCAAACCTCTAAATCAGTGGTCCCCGCCATGGCGCCCGCCGGGGCATTTATGTGTGCCCGCCTAGTGCCCAGCAGGGGAGAGAAGCCACAGCCCCGTGCCTGACGGAGACAGAGAACTCAGGCTGCGGGCGCGGTGCTCTCTGTTCCCGGCAGGCGCGGGGCCCGCCTAGTGCCCAGCAGGGGAGAGAAGCTGCGGCCCCGCGCCTGCCAGGGACAGAGAACTCCGGGGCTGCAGGCTGCGGGCACCGGTGTTCTTGGTCCCTGGCAGGCGCGGGGCTGCAGCTTAGGCCGGAGAGAAGCTGGGGCCCCGCACCTGCCGGGGACAGAGAACTCCGGGGCTGCGGGCGCCGGTGTTCTCTGTCCTCGCGGCTTCTCTCTGGATTCATATATTATGTAATATTAAATATGATGTTTTTCGTTTTATTTAATGTACAAATGCAAAATAAGCCTTGAAAAATTGTTGGTGCCCGCCACACTCTTCTGAAAACATGAATGTGCTACTGGCCACAAAAAGGTTGGGGACCACTGCTCTAAACTAACAAAGGCAAACATTTGCCGTTATCTTTCCATTGCCTTTCTGGAAGATACAAGAATGCAACACAGTCAGCTCCCTGAAGAGCAAGGATGGTGGTATCAGCTAAGATACTATGGTGACAGAGAGACAGAGAAACAGGTAGAGGCTGACGACAAGTCCATGCCAGTAAAGTCACATTACAATGAGCTGTGTGACTGAAAGTTATACTCCAGACCAAAAAAAGTAACTTACCTGCAATTCTTATTTTCAAAAAAGTAATTAAAAATGTACTGCAAGTACTGTCTCCCATGCTTCCTGCATATGACTGACTGGAACGTCAAATAACTTAAAATCCATAGAGAGCCACCTTAAAAGTGAGTAATATGTGCCTACTCACTGATGTAGCGCACCAATACTATCTCCAATCAGTTCATTTTTAAAGCAAGACAGTAACATACTATCTCCTCCATTCTTCAGGAATGTGGGGTGGTTAAGAGGAATCTATTACAACTACCACTCTTCTGAATAATTAAGTATAATCTTTCTCCAAAAGTATAGTAACACCAATAGACCACTTCTGAAGACTCAATATTTTTATGAATCACTAAAATTTTAACAAAAAAGCTCATTTTAGTAACAGAAAAAACAGTAACAAAAAACCTATACAACAGTCATGGAGTGCAACGGAAACAAGAAAAAAAGATTTACTAAGAGAGAAAAAAAAGACATTTCAACATAGAACAACTAGCTATACAGAAACACCCAAAAAGTTCTGAACATAGACAGTTGGAAGTTTGGGCACTTCTGCCCAGAAACCAATTCTTAACCACTAGCATAGCAAACTTGGACTCACGTTGTACTTCCAAGTCTAAGCTTTAAATAAAAAAATGCATAGAACTCCATGTAGCTGTTCTGTAAGTCTTCTAGAAATGAATCTACTGAGGGTAGACTAGCATTGCTTACATGCCTCTGGACACATCTAACTTAATATGGCCTCGAAGAGTCCTAAAGGAGTAACAATGAGACAAGCAATTAGATCGTCATTTAGACTTTATATACTGGTGTCCAAAGAAACAGGAAGCTGCATGCACTTTAGTCTATTTCAAATAAATCCAAACCAATATTTGACATCTATTTGGAAAGGAAGAACCTCTTCAAGAGGAGACTGGTAACTATGAGCATAGCTTGAAAAAAATCCCATCACCCATCGCAGGTACAAAGCTTTCTTTGGTGAGTGTTGTCAACCTCTACAAAATCTGAATATTCATTTAACATTTTTTTCCTAGCTCTTATAATTGCTAAGAAAACCTTCTAAAAATTAACTGAACGTGCACAGCTGTGGTAATATCTTCCTCAGTATGCGGACAGATTACTTGAGTATCTTTGCTGCTGCTCAGATTTTTGCTAAGTGAAAATTGACAGAGTGCAAATTAATCATATTCATAACCCTAGTCAATTTCACTCTGCTACTACTTAGGAAAGTTAAAAGCAGCAACATATGCAAGCTGTGGAATATCTCCCAAAAAACAGAGGAGTGGAGCAAGTAAGGTAGTGGTAACGCTTCGGATGCTGAGACAACAATGGTGGGAAATTTTAGAAAGGCTACTGTAGAAATGGCCACGGAAAAAAGGTAAACTGATCATACACAATGGTTAGACAGCATACATATAGAAAACAGGAAGTCATGTAGTCACACTTAATATATCACCAAAAAAATTGTAATCATGAAGGACAGTCATATTAGGAAATTGATCAAACTTCAACGTGTTAACCAGGAAGGTAGTTAAGTAGCACAAATGGTCAGAGCAATCTGTTCTTCCTTTGGATTTTCTCAGAGCAATTGCAGGAGGTGAATTTTACTTAACTTATAACCTTTAATAAATAATCTCCTTAGAGTCAGTGTTCTAATTCAATAATAAATGTACTTGAAACAATTACTTAAATCTTCCTTTTGCACTATATGAACAACAGATAGCATGTTTATCTAAAATGTGATAGACCCAGGCCAGTTGGGTACAGCAGAGTAATATATGGAGATATACCTATCTCATAGAGCTGGAAGGGACCCCGAAGGGTCATCGAGTCTAGCCCCCTGTCTAAACTAGCAGGACCAATTTTGTCCCAGATCCCTAAGTGGCCCCCTCAAGGACTGAACTCACAACTCTGGGTTTAGCAGGCCAATGCTCAAACCACTGAGCTATCCCTCCCCCCGTTGGTATCCAGGAAAGTGGGCGGGCTCTGCTAAAGGACCTCCCCCCAGCCTAAGGGGAGGATCCACAGGTCCGTGATACCAAATAATTGCGGGGGACAACTAATGAGATAACAGGAACGGGAGTGAGGTCACAGGGCTAAACGAAGGGAACCTGACGGGGACACCGAGCAGACAACCCTGGACAGCGCCCAGTGCTCCTCCAAGGTGTCAAGGGAGCCAGCGGACATCGCCCAGAAGAACTCTGCCCGGATGCGTGAACGGACGAAGGAGCGGAAATAGGCCCCACAGTCGCAGGAAACCCCGTCGGCCAACCTCCTCTCCCTGGTTTTGTAGATGGCCATTTTGGCCAGGGCTAGGAGGTTGACAAGGAGGTCCTGTGACTTTGTGGGGCCACGGATGAGAAGTGCGTAGATGAACAGGTGAGGGGAAAAGTGCAACCAAAAACGTAATATATCCAAGAGGAGCCGGAATAGGGGCTGCAACCTGGCGCATTCCAGATATATGTGCGCCAGGGTCTCCCTCACGCCGCAAAAGGGGCAGGTGTCCGGGAGGGGAGTGAACCACACCAAGTACACGCCCGTGCTCATGGCTCCGTGAAGGATCTGCCAGTTGACATCCCCGGTGGGCCTCAGGACCACGGTGGAAAATAGGCTGGCCCACCCGCACCAAGTCGCCCGGGTCCTGGACCACGAGGAGCACGTTGTCGGCATATGCCGACAGGAACAGGGACAGCTCCAGCTCCCGCAGCACCAACCCCGTCAGCCTCCAGCGGAGGAGACAGAGGAAGGGCTCGATCACCACAGCGTACAGCTGGCCCGAGAGGGGGCACCCCCACCGTACTCCCTGCCCGAAGCTGACCAGCTTGGTCAGGGTCCAGTTGAGCCTGACCAGACACTCCGCGGAGGCATACAGCACCTGGAGAAAACCCACAAACTGGGGTCCGAAGCCAAACACTCGCAGAGTGCCCAGGAGATATCCGTGGTCCACCCTGTCAAATGCCTTCTCCTGATCCAGGGACAGAAGAGCGAATGACAGACCATCCCTACACCCGAGCTCCAAGAGATCCTGGACCAAACAGAGATTATCAAAGATGGTACAGCCTGGGACGGTGTAGGTCTGGTCTGGATGGACCACGTCCGCCAGCACGGACCCCAGCCGCAGCGAGATGGCCTTCGCTACGACTTTATAGTCCGTGCTGAGGAGCGAGACAGGACGCCAATTCTGAAGGTCGCGGGGGTCCCCCTTCTTTGGGAGCAAGGCGAGCACGGCTCACCTGCACGACAGGGGGAGGACCCCGCTCTCCAAGGACTCGGCCCAGACGGTGAGAAGGTCTGGGCCGAGGACGTCCCAGAACACGCGGCAGAACTCCACGGTCAGCCCGTCCATGCCCAGAGATTTATTGGTGGGCATGCAGCGGAGGGCTTCCAAGAACTCGGCCAGAGTGAGAGGCAGCTCTAACCGGTCTCGGTCGCCCGCACTGACCGTTGGGAGTCCGTCCCAGAGCACTTTGCAAGCATCAGGATCGGTCGGATCCAGGGAGAAAAGGCTGGCGTAGAAGGCCCTGGCCCTGCCGCACATCTCCGCCGGATCCGTGAGGGGGATGCCGTCCTCTGCCAGGAGGCAAGTGACGTGCTTTTTGGCCCCCCTCTTTTTCTCCAGGGCGTAGAAGAAGCGGGAGCCGCGATCCATCTCCTGAAGGAGGAGGATGCGAGATCAAACCAAGGCACCCCAGGCCCGATGGTCCTCGAGGGCCCGGAGCTCCTCCCACTTCTCCTGGCACGCTCCGCAGAGGGATGGATCCTCAGGGCTGGCGGCCAGACACCTCTCCAGCTCTAAGACCTCCCGTTCCAACTGCTCTATCGTCGCATCTCTCCACCGGCTGGCACCCCAGGTGTAGTCGCGGCAGAAGAGCCGGGCATGCACCTTCCCCACGTCCCACCGCTGCCACGCCAAGGGAAAGGCGTGCCTCTGCCCTCGCCAGGCCAGCCAGAACTCCCGGAAGGATGCCACGAAGCCCATATCCTCCAACAGGCTGTTATTAAAGTGCCAATAGGTCGGCCCTGGCCTCTCTGCGCAGAGAGAGGCTGTCACAGTTGCTAGGTGGTGGTCTGAGAATGGGGCCGGACGGATGCTGGAGGAGTGGGCCCGTGAAAGGTGACAGCGTGAGAAATAAATGCGGTCCAACCGGGAGTGGCGCGACCAACGGACCTCCACCCGGACGAAGGTGAACGTTGAGACATCCACCAGGGAGTGATGGTTGACCATCTCCCGGAGGACGCCCGCGGCGGCCGGGCACTGCTCAGTCCCCAAGCGGTCCCGCTCCTCGAGGGTGGCGTTAAAGTCCCCGCCCAGGACCAGGCACTCGCGAGGATCCAACGAGCCGAGGAAGGCGGACGCCTGCTGATAAAAACGCAGCTGCTCCGGGTCCGATGTTGGGGCATAAACGTTGATGACGTTGACCACTAGCCCCTCCATGCGGACCCGGAGGTGCAGCAGGTGGCCCGGCACAGCCTCAGTGACCCCCAGCACCTCGGGCCGTAGGTTGGGGAAGAACAGGTTAGCCACCCCAGCCAAAGTGGTGGTGAGGTGGCTAAAATAGACCCTGTCCCCCCACTCCAACCGCCAACTTGCTTCGGCGCCTGGAACCGTATGGGTCTCCTGCAGGAAAACGACAGAGTACCCCCCCACCCCCGAAGGAAGGAGAGCACCTGGCACCTGCAGAGACCCATCCTACAGCCCTGGGTGTTTAATGTTGCAAAGATGATAGGTGCCATGGGGAGGGCTGGGGGGGATCCTCGCTGGCAGGGGCACTCACGGCCCCCGTTGTGCCGTGCAGCAAACCATGACCTACCCCGTAGGTGAGCAAGGAGTCATGGAAGCTGCGGGCCCGCTGGTAGGCCAAAGCGGCCTGCCTCCTGGTCCCTTTACCCTCCCCCAGAATGGCCCTTACAGCCCAGAGGATTTGATAAAAGTCCCCCCAGAGCTGGAGAGCGAGCTTCACCTTGTTCCGGGACCCACGAGCGTCCTGGAGAAACTCTCGCAGCTCCTCTCACAGCCTATCGGGGGGCGGGGTTACAGGCACCTGGCCGTCCTCTAGTGGGGCCCGTCAAAGCCCTGTGGCCTCCCGAGACGGGCAGACAGGGGGCGGACCCCCAGCGTAGCGCCCGATGTGCCAGCGCCACGCAGCCCGCCTCAGACCCCGGCTCAGTGGGGGACAGCGGAGGGAAAATAGCAGCCCCTAGGGGGTCGGGACAGGGGAACACGAAGGCCGCTCCCTGGGGGTCATCGTCCGGGATGGGGAAGGAGACAGCCCCAGGGGCGGCAATAGCAGCATGGGAGGTGGAGGGGAGGGGGCCGGAGTTGGCATCAGGGGCAGGGGTCAGGAGCAGGGTTGGGGAGAGGGGCAGAGTTGGGATCAGGGGCCCCGGCAGCCAAGCTACCAGGGGATGGCACCTCTCGGTCAGGCTCAGGGGTCCGTGGAGTGGAAAGGGGGTCCTCGACGATACCGGGCTCGCGCTCCAGCAGGTGTTGTGGCCACAGCATCGATAGGTGGGGATGCAGCAGTGGGGCCCCCACCCAGGAAGGAGGTCGGCCGCCCCGCATCAATGAGGGATGCCCCTGATGACTCAGGTCCTGGCTGCGTGGCACTGGCCGTTGCCTCAATAGGTTCGGCGGCCATTAGTGGGGGGCCATCCGTGGCCGTGCTGGTGGAAGAGTCCAGGGGTTCCTCAAAGGCGGGAGCAGAAGCAGCGGTTAGGGGGAGAGAGCATGGGGAAGGGGGAGCCGGGGTGAGGTCACCCAGATCAAGGCCCACTGGCAGAGGGTCGTCCTCCCTCTGGGTGACTGGGGTCAGACCCAGGGCCTCGATCTCCTCAAAGATGGAGGGGAAATCACTACCCACCATCCCAGAGACCTCCTCACCAGCGCCCAAAGTGACTCTCGCCTCGGAGCATGCAGGTAGGTCAGGTGGCAAGGGGGCAGGAGGGGTTCCATTTGGGGGTCCCCCCAGGGAGGGACTGCGGAGGAGGGGCAGTGCTACCCTGCATTGCTGTTACGTCATCCCCAGCCGGCTCTAGCAGATGGGATACATGGCCCCCCCACTATTGGCCTTGAACATCAAATAGGCCCTTACCCTTCTTTTTGCCCTGGCCTTTCCCACCGGCTGGGGGGCTACCTCAGAATCGGAGGGGGCAAGGGACATGGCAGCAGTGGAGTTCACCCCGTTGTCCGCTGCTGCTGGTGCCCCAAAGAGGGCAGTAGCAGGTGGTTTGGCAGCAGCGGTCGAGATGGAAGCCACAGGGGATGACGGGGGGCAGGTGGAGGAAGGGCAGTGGGGGCTGCCCGAGGGGTCCCACCCGCATTGTCCCCTGCTATAATGAGTAGGTAGGGAGGAGACACACCCGGGGGGCGGGGGGAGGGAATGGGAACAGATCAACGACTCCTCCCCGCTAGGCTGCAGGCAGGGGAGGAGGGCACCGGAAGGGGAGGGATATCAAGGCCTTGGGGGGGTTCAGTCACCAACACAGGATGGGATTTCGGCTCCTCTAGCTGCACTAGGGGAGGGAGGTTATAATAGCATTGGGGGGGAGTGCAGTGAGACGGGTCAAACTGAAACAGGGGAGGGGTACAAGCGCATGGGAGGGGGCATGGGCGCATGGGGAAAAGGGCTAGTCAGAGCAGGGGGACCGTGGTGGGGAATGACCAGGCTGGAGATAGGACAGGAAAAGCAAGGGGCTAGCTTCAGAGGCTGGGGCAAACAAAACTACAGAGGGAAAAGGGCGGGGCAGGAAAACAAACTGAAGCTGCTGAGGGACTGGGGCAAAGTGGGGGGGAGAAGTAAAGGGCTGCAAGGGGAACGGGAGAGACTGCGGCAGGGAAGGGGGGTGTCAGTCCAAGGGGGGGGTAGGGGGAACGTGCGCCTGCAAAAAGTCAATAGTTGCTGGCTGCTGCTTCAGGCCCAAATGGTGGAAACAGCATGGCGAGCCAAGCAAGCAACTGAGTCCTTGAGGCAGGAGCTGAGGCAGATGGTAAGTGTCCACTGGGGGTGGTGGAGGGGGCAGCGATGGGGGGAAGGGGGGGGGGGGGGAAGAGAAAGACACAGATGGACCAGGGGGCAGGCTCCACACACACACACACACACACCAGTGTCCCCACAAACACAGTCAAGATCCCCACCCCAAGAGCACAGTTCGAAAGTTACTCAGTCCTTGCAGGCCCCCTCCACAGTGTTCTGCATAGGCTCTGCGCGCTCCCCCAGCAGCAGATGGTCTCCTTCTTCCTCCTCCTCGAGGCCTCAGTGGCTCCCAGGCAGCAACAGCAGCTCCAGTCAGCAGTCTGGTGACCAGGCAGGAAGGACCCCTCTCAAGTGGTAGTGATGGCGTCCACAGCAGCAGTAGCAACGGCTGGGGCTGGGATCCCTCACTCCCCTCCTCTGGGGAATGGGCCAGCAGGCACCCCCCCAAGGGGCTGCAGCAGGAATAGCAACAACCAAGGGCTTGGGGGGATGGGGGGGTTCAGCAGCCAGGTAGTAGAGAAGGGGCGTGGTGTCTGGCCCAGCCAGGGGAGTAGCTGGAGGAGGAGCAGCAGCAAAGGCCCAGTGCCTAGCAGCAGCCCCTGCAGCAGCAGTAGCCTTCCACCTCCCTCCAGGCCAGAGGGCTATAGGAAAGGAGTCAAGGGCTGATCTACAAGCAACTGGAGAAGCAGCAGGGTTCTGGTCCCTGACTGACCAGAGCAGGGGCTGCTCCAGGCCAGGGTGGACACCTGACTCCAATTAGAGTCAGGTGAGGCCGTTAAGCTAATATGAACACCTGACTCTAATTAAGGCCCCTCCGATACTATAAAAGGGCTCACTCCCGTCAGGCCGAAGAAAGCCAGGGAGCCAGAGAAGAGGAAGTGTGGCTGAAGGGCTGGGTAATGAAGACACCCTCAAGCCACTGCAAAGGGAGCCCTAAGGTAAGGGTGAAGAAGGCGTTAAGAGAGAGAAGTGGGAGAGCTGTGGGGAAGCGGCCCAGGAAATGTACCAACTCTGGCAGTGAAAGGTCGGCTGCCAACAGCTACTGCCATTAGGGTACCTGGGCCGGAACCCGGAGTAGAGGACAGGCCCAGGTTCCCCCCAACCCACCACTACAGAAACACCTCCTGGGAGGGGAAGACAGGCCCCTGTCAGGACAGAAGACAAAACTCTTCTGGAATAAGGCCGTAGGGACAACAGCGACTGTGGGAAGTTCTCTCACCAACCTCCTTGCTGGCTTATGATGAAAAGGGCTCAGTAGACTGTAGCACTGGCCCTAGAGAGAGAAGGGCTACGTGGAGGGTCGTAGTGAGCCTCTGAGGCTAGCATAAACCGCCCGGAAGCGCGGGACCCACGGGGACAAGGTTGGAGCTCTGCCACAAAAAGTACAATAAATACCCGGTTGCTTACCCATCCCTGGGAAAAAAAAAAAAAAAAGCCATCTATACAAGCATAAAACACCTTAATGATCTACGGATAGTCAGGAGAGACCATTGTGACCATCTAGACTGACCTCCTGTATAAGACAGCCCACAGGATTTCCCCGAAATAATTCCTGATTGAACTAGAGAAGTGGCTCTCAAGCTTTCCAGACAACTGTACCCCTTTCAGGAGTCTTTGTCTTGCATATCATCAAGTTACAACTCACTTAAAACCTACTTGCTTACAAAAATCACAAAAATACTAGTGTCACAGCACACTATTACTGAAAAATTGCTTACTTTCTCATTTTTGCCATATAATTATAAATCAATTGTAATATAAATATTGTACTTACATTTCAGTGCATAGTATATAAAGCAGTATAAACAAGTCATTGTATGAAATTTTAGTTTGTACTGACTTCGCTAGTGCTTTTTATGTAGCCTGTTATAAATCTAGGCAAATAGCTAGCTGAGCTGCTATACCCCGCGGAAGACCTCTGCATACCCACAGGGGTACACATACCCCAGGTTGAGAACCACTGAACTAGAGTATATCTTTTAGAAAAACATCCAATCTTGATTTAAAAGTTACCAGTCATAGCAAGCATTGAGGTGGTTCTCCAAGTTGTTCCAATGATTAATTACTTTCACTGCGAAAAATCTGTATCGTAGTTTTAATTTGAATTTACCTAGCTTCAACTTCCAGCCAGTGGATCTTGTTATACCTCTGTCTGCTAGATTACAGATCTCTTAATTATTTTGTTCCCCATTTAGGTACTTATATACTGATCAAGTCACCCGTAACTTTTTATTTAAACTGAATAGATTATGCTCCTTGAGTCTATCATTAATAAGGCCTGTTTTCCAATCCTTTAATCATTCTCATGGCTCTTCTCAGAACACTCTCCAATTTACCAACATCCTTCTTGAAATGTGGAAAACAAAACTGGACACAGTCCCAACAGCAGTTGCACCAGTGCCAAATAGAGGTAAAGTACTTCCCTACTTCTACTCAAGATTCCCATTTATATATCCAAGAATCACATCTATCCTTTTGGCCACAGCATGGCACTTCGAATTCATGTTCAGTTGACTATCCACCATGACCCCCCTTTGTTTATGCTTTAATTTTTAATTTACTGGAGAGAGAGACAGCACCATACTGGTGCCTAGATGTATTAGAAGTAGGTTTAGAGACCTCACTCTGATCAACAGCACGTGGAGATCTAATGCATATAAGTTGACCATGAGAGTCTAGCTATCAACACTGTGGATCCAAGAAAGGCTCAATGGTAATTTGTGCATCTGTTGAGATACCAGGTCTCAAGACTCTTAAGGTCCCCAGCAGATACACTGCTAAGTATGTAGGATTTAAAACTCAAGAAGGAGCTCCGCAGTAGCAGGAGCCCTCCTCAAATTGCTCAGGTTGATTATGGGGGACGGGGTCCCCCAACCTGGATCCCACTGCGACCTCATGACCACCTCAATGAGTGTTTCTTGAGGTGGAGAGCTTGGCCTTCGCAGGTACAAGCCAGGAATAAGAGGCAGATACTGCACCTGGACGTGATGTGGGCTTCCCCCCCAAGCAGTACAAATAGTGTTGGTGCTTGCTGCTGAGCAAAAACAAGCGAGGGCAGGAAGCGCATACTTGAACTCCAGCATCTTTGTCATAATCCAGTGCCCAGACATGGATCGGGGGGGGCTGGGAGAATGGTTTAGCGGAAAGCCACCAGGGCAGTGTCCCAAAATCCTTAATCCTATAAAAATGACTACCAAAAATCAGTAAAATCCAAACTATGTACAAGAATAAAAACAGTTTTTCTGGAAAGTATGTCACCAAGGACAAGAGAAAAGCAGCTCTGACTCGGACCATGTGGCAGTGAGACGGAACTGAAAACAGTCGGTCCACCCTGCCCTTTATCGCCTCAGGTGAAACCACAAGGCGATGCAAGGGCGCATGCACACACCAACAGACACTACTACGTTGAAAAGCTCTGGCTCCAGCTGCATGGCGCATGTGCGTTATCCTCAGTGGAATACAATAAGGACCATCACTCAAAGAAGAATTAAGGTTGCAGAGGCAACCTTAATTCGACTGCTTGGCTTTGCCACTTTAATGTAGGAGGACTTTTTTAATTCTATTTCCTAATGATTTTAAAAAGCCAATTGAAAAGCAGAAATTCCATCATGTGGAAGCATACTGAACTCCATGTGGGGCACCAGATCAGTTAGAATATTTAGATCCATTGCATGGACCACTACTATTAGAGATAATGGACTAACTTGTAGCAACAGCAGACTTATCCTTTAGGTAAACCAGACACTAGACGGGGAGAAAGACACTAGATGTATGTTTACACTGCATTGTAAACCTGCACCTGTGGACTCAGTATTTTCAAGACCACACTTGAGCGTCCACACTGCATTGTAAACTTGGGGTTCCAATTGCTGGACCCGGGGTCTCAGAGCCATGCAAACTGTCCATACTGCACTACACAGACCTTCTGTTTCGGATCTGTGGCTTGAGCTGCGTCCATACTACAAAATGACATGACATGGACATGAGTCACAGTGGGACTCAGGCTCTGAACAACTCCTAGCAGGGGACTAGGAGCAGCTCCCTGAGTGTTTGCTGACCCAATTCAGACTGATGTGTGTGTGGATGGAAGGTGGGGTTGGGCTCAATCCTGAGCTTAGTGTGCAATGTAGACGCATCCTAAGTGGGTTTCACAGCTAGACAGCAAAGGCATGTTTCAACTCAGGAATCCTGAATTCTATTCCTGGTTCTGGAAGGGACTACGGTCTAATGGTTACAGACCATTCTATCTTCTCACTCATAGCATGTCCATTAGCGTGTTGCCCCCGGCCCACCCCCTTCTGTTCCTGCACCCCAATCAGCTATTCCTATCCCTATACCACCCTGCTCCTTTTCCCACCAGAGTACACTCCATTCCATCTCCTCACCCTTTTGACTCAGGCTGCTGCTTCCTCCTTGTCCATATTGCCCAAGAGCCAGCAAGAGGAGCACTGAGAGAACAGGAGAAAGTAGTTTTCAGTTTTGCTTCCTGGCACCCACATGGCCACCCTCCCCCCACCCCCACCAGCAGAAGGAGCAGTTTCAGGGAAAGTCCTGCTCCGTGAAGGAGCTGCCAAACAAGCTGTTACCAAGCATGTGCTAACAATTTTCAGAGGTTTGTAAATCAGCCAAATTGTGTATATTTTCCTGGAGACAGCAAAAGAAACCTCTCTGACCCCCAAGACACTCCCCCTGCCAGATTCTGAAATCTTGCTCTAAAGCATGGATGTGCTATGCTTCTCTACAAAACTACTATACAAATTTAACACTGGGAAAATGTATTTTTCCTTCAGCCTTTTCTGAGAATGAGGTTAATTGTTTTTGCTGAAAATTTTCTAAAAAATAAATTTACCCCAAGACAGACAACTGGCATGGAAAATTTCAGCCTGAACAGTTAAAGTTTGGAAATTAAAAGCAACTGAAAAGCAGGGTCTTATAATGGAAAATGTTAGGCAACCTTACTATAAACACAGCAATTGTAGGCTGCCAGCTTTGCCTAAAATAGTAACTAACAATACATCATTAGATCAGACATATGCCAAACCAACTCAGGTGCTTTGTTTCCTTTGAGAACTTCTTCCCAGGCTTTTCACACTGACAGACAGAGTGACTTAGCCTCTGGAAGACATTTCTAATCTAACGTGCTCTTTCTGGGACCTCAAAACTTAAAGGAAACATCTTTGAGCAGAGCTTGCAGTAGATGTTTTATGGTTTATCTAACTTCCCCCCAAGCTCTATGTACTCTTAACACACAAGCACTTACAGTCTCTACCGACAGACATTTTGTGATTGAATTTTGGCCATTACTTGAAGCAATCTTCAACACCAAAAAAATAAGAAGACCAAAACACACTAAGTAGTAAGAAGCTTGATAAAAAAAAATGTAATCTAAGAAAAATAAGAACTTCGGAAGAAACATTTTTACAAGAAAATTTCAATATTGGCAGTGGTTTGATGCTTCAAAAACTTGTTTTGTTAGAGAAACTAAATGGCTACACTAAACATCTGAAAACTAAAACTGTCTAGGAAGAAAGGAAAAAAATAAGCAGAAAAGGGACAAATGAAGTTTCTCGACCACCTGCAGATAAAGAGAACTGATGACTATAGGCAGTTCAGACTTAGAGTCCATCATGACACAGTGTAAGAGTTTGGAATTTTAGATTAAACAATTTCAGTAATACACTATGCACTCGGTTGGAGCACAAGATTCAGGAGCTGCATCTATACTACTGTTTACCATTGGAGAAAAATCTCTTAGCTGCAAAAGCACTGTATAAGTAAACCAAAATCAGCCAGTAAGGTAGCAAAAAGTCAGTGAGTGACGAGAAGAAAATAAGAGAATAGTCTTGTGCAATTAATGACCTGTTCATTTGGTACCAACTATACACACTGTTTTTCAAAGCATTCATTACATGTGCAAAAGGCTTCAATGAAAATATCAGATTTTCTGTTAACTTGGGGGCCCATCCATTTGACAGAAATACTGAACTCAGATCAAGTGGATGAACTGAAGTTGTGAAGTTCTAAGTGCCTGTCCTTTGTTTGACTGCATTGCTAATCTGGATTTTGTTATATGAAGTTTAACTGGAGAAAGTTTCATCCATTCTACACTTGTAAGGATAAGAGATAATTACTTGTAGTTCTACCTCCCTGAAGAAACATTGCATCTTTCAAAACTCTGTGCCTTATAGCTCCATTGGTAAAATGGTGCTAATGCTTCACTTCTTCCAGCCTTTGTCTTGTCTATTTAATTTGGAAACCCTTTGGAGCACAAACTGGTCTCCTCTACATTTGTGGATGGTCTACCACGATGGAGCCACAATCTTTGTTTGGGTCTCTAGATGCTAACGTAATGCAGTAATAAAATTATTTCATTATTTTGTAACAGGCAGCAAAAAAGGCCAATGCAAAAATAATTTTTATTTCTCCCCACTCCCCAAAGATTCCTCCCAAACACATCAGACTTTACTCTCAATAGCCAATAGGATGGAGCGAGACTTTGAACTCCCTTATTCTACAAGCCGGTTTTGCAGGGTTGAGAGAAAGCAGAATTCCTCCCTAGAGACCTAATCCGAACAAGAATGCTCTCTAAGTATAAGGAGTGAGACCCATATGGCTGTTATACATTGTCTGTGGTGGAAACCATCCTCTCTCAGAACACATGATATTCCTTGAAGAGGAATCTCGGACAAGTTCATAACACCACCTAGTAATATGCAACGTAAGGTGGATCACTTCAGCCTGAAGCTAGCTCACTATAAGCTAAAGTCACTGTCACCAAGAAAATTAATTTCCACGTAAAACATGAGCTCACAAGTTGGACAAATAGTTTGAGGGGGGAGAAGAGGGGAGGGGGTGTGCACACCCCTTTATAATCTTTACCAGTGGTCAGAGCACTTACCTGGGATGCAGGAAACACAGGTTTCAATCCCCATTCTGGAGCAGGGACTTGAATTCAGGTCTCCCTTCTGCCAGGTGACTGCCCTAATCACTAGGCTATAGGCTATTCATGTCTCAATCTTTCCTGTCGAAGATGTTTGATTTTGTATAAGTACTTAAATATTCATTGGGCCAAAAAAAGAGTGAGACTGATTCAGAAGAGGGATTTGAATTCACAACCATTAGCTCTAATGAATCATGACAGACCCACTTACTCGAGGCAACAAGGGGCCCTGGGGTAAAGAGCTAAGTCTGCTTCTGACAGGGCGGTCCTGGCAAGCTACAGAACATGATTGGGCTGGCTATACACTCTGGAACCCTTTATAAAAAAAAAAAAAAAAAACCCTTCAATTTTGATCCTTTATGAGACGGAGCTTAGGACCCACTCCTTCTGCTGCTTTTGTCGGGGCAGATGTCTATCAGGTTCCCTTGAAGCCAGCTATTGAGATGAAAACTGACTCTCGTAGAAGGGAGCACAGGAACAGAACAGACTCAAGAGAACATGTTGGCCTTCAACTAGAAGTGGTCCACATATTCCTCAGATCCTCCTTTTTCCAGATCTCTTGGTAAGATCTTGCAGCAAAGTAGACCTACTGACATCCACCCCAAAGCATCCACTCCAGCTATCACATAAACCACACCAAAAAGCCACCCCAGAGCTGATGTTAGAATAGGTTCGTGCTTTAAACTCACAGTGTCTGAGAAGGAACCTTACCTGCACCTTTTACCAGAGCTCAATCTGCCCTTTGCTCATGAAAAGCTCACAGCCCTACTTGAAGGATTGCAATTATGGGCTAGTAAAACCCTTTGTCCAAAGGAATCCCAGCACCAAAGCTCAGGATCTTGGGGAGCAATAATGTGTTTGTGGTAGTGCTAACCCTCAAGACCTCATGTGAGGATTGAGAAACAAGTCCACATTCTCTAGAAATAAATGTTTGTTTCTCAATTGTCATTTGAGACTTGGGCTTTGATGTGAAGTGTCTGCCACAACTTGAATTGGTCAAATATATGGTGCAAGAACATGGCAATTCTACTGGATGATAGCTGCTAGTTCAGGTAACTCATCTGTGCATTCTTCCTTCCTCCTAAGAGGTCAAGACAGTGGACAAAATCCTGAAAAGGTAAAGACACACAAAGCAAGTGTCTCTGCATGCAAATTAATTCCAAAGTACAAAACAGAGATGAAGAGGCAATGAAATGAATCAGGACACTAAGCCACAAAACACAGTGTCCAATAGAATGATCTCGGGTAAGGAACCAAAGTTCCTTTGAAATCTCTGGGAACAAACTTTACCAGCGCTCCTGCACCAGAAGCCAAAATTGCTGTGGTGTCCACAAATAAGACTATAAAGACTGAGTCTGGCTAGAAGGTAGGGAAGAACAGAAAAACAACACAAAGAAAGACAGATGATGAGAGGACTGAAAAGCCAGAGGGCAAATAGAGAGCCAGAGGTCTTGCAGAGAGCTCCACTGCTGACTACCATCAAGAAGGAACTGATTGTAAGGTTCAAAAGATGGCAGGCATCTACATGTACATGGAGAGCTGGCACAAAATCAAGCTTGCTACAACTACCCTTAAGAACCAACAACTTTAGAACAGGGGTTCTCAAATTTTTTCACAGTTTGGGCCACATCCTAATAGAGATTATCCTGTGGACCACTGGCTCTGTCATTCATGGTTGTGCAGCCCACCTACTCCCCCCCCCCCCCCCCCCCCCCCCCCCCCCCCCCCCNCAGTAGTAAGCAAGCAATTAAGCAACTTCCTAACATTTTGCATGTAAGCAAGTACACTTTCATCTTTTAATCAAGTTAATAGCTAGAGACAGGAGGACAGTCAGCACCACATGACCAGCCAACTCTTCATAGGCCAGATTGGGAACCTCCACCTTACAGCTTGGGGAACTCCACTTGCCTCACAGGAAGGAGCCCAGAACCAAAGAGTGAAAAAATCATAAAAGACTGTTTTGTTTTTAGAGAAAGACTGCCACTGAATCCTTGGGAGATTACTCATGATCATCTCCTCTGCAGATCAGATCAAAAACTAGGTACTCTTCTTCCCTGTGAGATGTAAAGCCAAGGGCACTGCATTGTTACAAATACACCATTCTCACAGGCAAACAGCTTCCTACTATAAGAGGGAGACCAAGAGCCTTCTTGACAGTTTAAGTAATAGATTCCCTCCGTGACATCTGAGAATTTGTATTATCTGGATGGAGATGAATGATGAATACCTTGAGAGCCAAATTTTGGAAACCTGAGCTTCAAGAGATTTATTTGTGAAGCCAATCTTCTTTGGCTTCCAAGGACATGAGCACAAGGACCACTTTTACCACCAGAGAGGGAAATTGAGGTAATAATGGCATCCCTTTGAAACTCTACCACTACTCAATAGTGAGTACTTGGGGAAGTAGTAAAACCATCAAGACCCAGGCAGCAGGTCTGTATTACAATTGACTTCATTTAGCAGGGGATCTGCAGGGCTCTGACACCAACTGTATAGACATCTCTAACATGAGAGCTGACCTCACCATATAAGACCAACTCAGGAGAAGATAATTGAAAAAGAATGATTTTGCCTGACTTTGAAAAGTATCCTCTCCACGGCCCCATTCAACAACCTCTAAGACTGAGTGTCATATCTAGAAAAGTTGGAAGAAAACATCCTCAAAATGTAAAAAGTGGGACAATTATTGTTGTTTTAGCAGGCACAGAAACTAAGGCAGAGGTACTGTTAAGGAGAACAGTGAGCACAGTGCCTTCAAGATGACATAGAACTAAATATGGAGGTCACTCACCTGTAACCAGAGTTCTTCAAGATGGACTCTGCATAGTCACACTTACGGGATGTGCCTCAGGTCCAGCTCTGACTGTGGAACTTTTTGATAGCAGTGCCCGTTGGAGCGTTTTCATGCCCCCTCCTGCCCCTCCCCTCACTGTTCCTGAATGTTCTGAGGGCGAGGCTATAAAAGGGGATGTGGCACTCTGGCCGCCTCAGATCCTTCAAGTGCCTCCTCCAAGTCCCACTTTGGTTGTAATTAGGACTCTGAGGAAGAGAGAAAGGTGGGCAGGATGCGTGAATATATCTCAAAGACCTCTGGCTAAGGTGAGTAACCTCCATTTCTTCGAGTGTCCTCTGCATATTCCCACTCATGAGGGTAGTTTGACAAGCAATACTGCCCTTTGAGGAAGGTGGGACATGGAATCCTAATTAAATAGGGTACTGCCCTGCCAAACTGTGCAACAGCTCTGGATGCTAAGTCTAAAGAATAGTGTTTTGTAAACATATGCAGGGAGCTCCACATTGTAGCCCTACAGACCTCTGTAAAAGTAATATGTCTAAGGCATGGCACTGAAGCTGCCTTGGCACTCACAAATTGTGACCTAATTTCCTTAGGGACAAGGACTGACACTAAAGCGTAGGCCTCATGAATGCAGAGCCTAACCTATTTTGATAGCGTCTAAGATGTGACTGCTTTGAATTTTTTGCTGTCAGCATAGGAAACCAACAGATATGGTGATTTCCTGAATTGAGTCCTATTTAAAATAAGCTAAAGCCCTTTTTGTATCTAACGTATGAAACATTTTCTCCTGCACGAGAGAGAGATCTTGGAAAGAACACTGCCAGGTTAACTGATTAACGTGACGTTAGGTCACCACTTTAGGCAAGAACTTGGGATGGGGATGTAGCACAACTTTGTCCTTATGTAAAACAGTAAATAGTGGGTCTGTAGTTCACTCACTCTTCTAGCAGATGTTTAACTGAGAGGTGAAATAAAGGGCATTCTGCCATTGGCCCAAATGGAGGCTTCATTATCTATGTGAGGAATTTGTTGAGGTCTCCACGCAACAGAAGAATCTAACTCCTGGGGAATGTTAATCCTTTCATAAATCTCAACTCACGTGTGTGTGAATACTGACTTGTTACTGGCATAACCTCTCGCTTATAGATATGGCTACTAGATTAACCTTCATTGATGGGCAAGAAACCTGAAAGTTTCATCTGTGGCAGATATTCTAATATACGCTGAACTGGAGCAATGATTGGGGTTACATTATTACTGTTTGCCCAAACAAATTTCTTCCATTTGAGGTTAATGACACTTACAAGTTGATTCTTTCCTACAATTAATTAGGACATGTATATTTAGAGAGCAAGACTGCTCCAATTCTATCAAAGCCCTACAGCCCTGGACTTCAGACATTTTGTTTTGTTAATTCAATAGATCTGGAGTAAGAGGGAGAGACTGGTAAACTTTTTTTGATAGCCAAAGGTGGTCTGGGAACCACTTATCTCAGCCATGCCAGAAGCATCAAATTTACTTTAGTTCTGTACTGTTTTGTGTTTGTTTTTTGCCTTTTTTTATTTTATTTGTTAAACCACCATCACCACACCACCCCTCCATGGATTAGGAAAAGTGAGAGGAAGGCATATAAGATGAAGGCAGGTTTTCCTGTGAGGAATGCATCCAAAAGGATTGGTTGTCACTTCCTGCTATCAAGCAAAACCTGGCTCATTTTGCCTAACTGGAAAGAAATCTATATCCTGACACCCCATGAGTTGAAGATCATGCGTATCGTCATCTCTAACAACCACTCATGGAGTTCTGTTGTGTCTGCTCAGCTGATTCGCAAGACAGGTCTTTCTCTGCTAGATGTAGTACTACAGGGTAGATCTTGTGCTGTATGCTTCATTGCCACAGACCTACTGCTTCCCTTCATAGTTGCGCTGAGTGAGCTCCTTCCTGCTTGTTTATATAGTACATTGTCACTGGTCTGTCCATGTCAACATGCACTACCTTCTGACATGAGGAAGAAGAGCTCTGAGAGCCCAACATATTGCTCTGATTTTTAGCACACTGATGTGCATTTTCTTTTCATAGGCATTCCCGGGGTGGCGCACACACTGTTGAAGTGAGCTCCTCAGCCCACGTTGAATGTGACAGGTTATTGTTGCTGATGGTGCCGGAGGGCTGAAAGCTACTCCTTTCATAACATTGAGATTCTGAGTCCACTATGACAGAGACTGGAACACATTCTTTGTCAGCCAGTACGGGCGAGACTCTTTTTAAGCTGGGTGTGAAGTGTAAGACACAGCTGAGTCTATGAAGTCAATTAGTCTGAGAAAGAGGAGGACTTTTGGCATGGAAGTTGGTGTAGCAATGGCATGGCTCATTTAATCTTTTCAAACATTTCTTCAGGCAAAGAAGCACTGCAGAATGAGTCCAATATCACCCCTATGAAGGTGATCCTATGTGAGAGTCTCAATAATGATTTCTCCCAGTTTATCCTTAGGCGTAACTTCTTGAACAGGAAGCATATTTAAGATATAGCTCTGGATGCATTTGCTTCTGATAATGCTTTGATTAGCCAAATCATGTACAGATATAAGTGCACTTTGTAAAAACCCTGGGTGCAGCAGAAAGGCCAAAGGGAAGAACTCTTAACTGGAAGTCATCCCCTCCTACTAGGAAACCAAGATACATGGGTGTGCTGGTCTGATTGAGATATGGAAATGTCTACCCTTTAGGTCAAGAGCTACAAACTAGTCTTGTGTTGAAAGGGAAGGTATTATGCGTGCCATGGTCAACATAATGGGGGGGAGGGGGGAGCAGCAGCGGTCTCTGCTCAGAGGCCTTTCCCATCTCTGCTTTCTAATTTTGGATTCAAGTTTTGTCTCTCTTCTTGCAGTCCTGCAGATTTCCTGAACCAAAAGACAGTACCTAAACCAAAGACAGTACCTTTTGCAGAGATTTTTGCTGTTTCTCACCAGAAGCATCGTGGGGCAGAGGCTGGTCTGTGCTCCCAAGGATGAGAGAGATGTGCCGGATCTGAAAAACTTGGCTATCAGACCTCCTGCAGAAGCAGAGCTTGTGGTCTATTCTGATGTTTGTCCAAGCCTTCAGGGGCAAAGAACTGCAGATAGAGCACCTTCTTGAGTGTGTCCTTCCTGGAGGCAAGCTAAGCATCTTGTATTAGGTTCAAATGCCAGAAAAACAGTGGGACAAGAGGCCTCTTGATCTTTGGATCCACCACTGGATCCTAATCACTGAACCAACACTCTAAACTACTAGTTAGAAAAAAAAAATTAAGAAATAAAACCTATTACTAAAAGGTTAAAATGTAACTATTTACACTAAGATCTAATCTATTATGAATGCTAAAAGTGTGTAGAAGGCATTGGTCTAAGCCAAGAATCCAGGCCAAGGGCCCAGAGCAGTTACTTATTTGTGAGCATGGCAGCTGGAAGAGAAATTGCCAGAGCAACATGCCCTCTTTTACAGCCTTACCCTCAGAACATTCAGGAACAGTAAAGGGAGGGCCAGGAGGAAGAGCAGATGTGTTTCCATAGGCACTGCTATTGAAAAGTTCCACCATCAGAACTGCATCTCATGAGCACGAATAGGCAGAGGACACTTGAAGAATCAGCAGTCATGCAATCACCAAAATGGTAAATTAGCATTAAAACTTTTACATTTTTCTTGCAACTGCTGTCCTACTGATCTGAAAATTCTGTCAACTGAGAGACAGGGTCCTACAAAAAGCTACATAAATCTCAGACTCATTTCTTGGAAGCTTGTGATAATTTTGGATTACCAGCTCAACTAGGGAATGCCTGCTATTAATATAGCAGAAGCAGAATGATGAACAAAGGGACTCTGGTTAAACAATATAGGATGCCAACGGGGTTTTGATGCCAGGAACCTGCACTCTATGCCAACACAGAGCTCTCTTATAGAGCTCTTTGCTCAAGTCTCCCAGTCTTAACCCTTTCCATACTGATAATCTTATGTTTTCAGATATAAATACAGCCTATTTGTCATCTGCCATTAAGTCTAGCCCCAGTCCACAGAATGTTCTTAGTTATTCAGATTCATTTTTCACAAAGTCATCTCTTAAACATCTGCAGATACCAACCTGTTCTTCTTCTGTAAAAGGTACAAGTGCCAGTGGTGGCAGGGGCTCCTCCTGTAAAATAGGCTGAAACTCCTTATCCAGAAGGTCTGAAGGTATCTGCAGGGAAGGAAGATGGCATGTTAAGAGCTACACTACAGATCAAGCATTACACCCCAGTACATTCCAGAGATAGCACTATGCACCTTTTAATCTCCACCAACAAAACTCCTCTCTCTGTTCAATACCTACCTGTCTTTCTCCAGGGTTCTGGAAGCCGACATCCATGAACAGAGCCAGCCAAGAGAACAGTTATTTACTTTACTGTAAAGTGTGATTCTTAGAAATATTTTGTCTGTGTGGATGCTACTCTGGGTGTACATGCACCCCATGCACATGCAAACGGATTCTTTTCGCCAGCAGGGTCCACTGGGGCAATACCTGTGCCCTGCATGTCCTCATACCCCTCACCCAAGGACATCAAAGGTGAAGCAAGCCCAACTGCCCCTCAGGTCCTTTGTCAATATAGAATCATAGTATGAAGCACTCCATTTTAGCAGGGAAGGAGGACAGGTCATGGGATCCAAATGGACAAAACAGCTCAAAGAACCACAGTTACTGTTGAGAAAGCAATTATTCATTCTTCAAGTATTTGGCCACGTGGATCCCACTTATATTGCAGTTCTCTCTAAGGAAGTAGATGCTAGGAGTCCTGTTTGAACAGAGAGACTGCAGGCCCTACCAAATTGGACATCTAATCTGGCAACTAGGGAGTAATATATTGTGTGAATGTGTGTAGTGAACTTCAGGTAGCTGCCCTGCAAATCTCAAGCATGCAGATGAAGCTGTTTGGGCTCTACTCATGCACGCCATAATGCAAGAGGATGAATTAATTTAGACAGTTCATACAGATCTTTATACAATTGGATACTAACTGGGATGACAGTTTGAGTCAAAATGGCCTGTCCCCTACATCTAGTCCCAAAGAATACAAAAAGCCTGGGTGACTTGCAGAAAAGACAGTTACCTTTTCCGTAACTGTTGTTCGAGATGTGGTGCTCATGTCCATTCCACAATAGGTGTGCGTGCTCACCACGTGCACTGGTGCCAGAAGTTTTTCCCCTAGCAGTACCCGTAGGGGAGCGCACCTAGCGACCCCTGGAGCGGCGCCTCTATGGCGCAGTATAAGGGGCATTGCACACTCCCCCCACCCTCAGTTCCTTCTTGCCAGACAACTCCAACAGAGGGGAATGAGGGCGGGATATGGAATAGACACAAACAACACATCTTGAAGAACAACAGTTACGAAAAAGGTAACTGTCTTTTCTTCTTCGAGTGATTGCTCATGTGCATTCCACAATAGGTGATTCCAAGCAATATCTGTTGGAGGTGGGTAGGAGTTCATAGACTCTCAGGACAGAGTACAGCCCTGCTGAACCCAGCGTCCTCCCTGGTTTGGGAGACAATCACATAATGCGAGGTGAACGGAAGACCATATGGCAGCCCTGCAAATGTCCGGAATGGAGACATGGGCTAAAAAGACAGCCGACGAGACTTGTGCCCTAGTTAAGTGTGCCCTCACAATCGACGGCAGGGGGATTCCCGCCAGGTCGTACCAGGTACAGATACACGAGGCGATCCGGTTGGAGAGCCGCTGAGTGGAGATCAGCCGACCTCTCATGCGTTCAGCCAAGGCGATGAACAGCTGCAAAGATTTCCTGAACGGCTTAGTCCACTCCAGGTAAAAGGCCAGAGCCCATCTCACATCCAGTGTGTGGAGGCGGCGCTCCTCACTGGACGCATAGGGCTTGGGACAGAGGACCGGCAAGAAGATGTCCTGACCCATGTGGTAGGCGGAGACCACCTTAGGGAGGAACGAAGGATGTGGTCGGAGGTGGACCTTATCCTTATGGAACACCATGTACGGGGGCTCAGAGGTCAGGGCCCTGAGCTCCAAGACCCGTCTAGCTGACATGATCACCACCAGGAAGGCTACCTTCCACGAGAGGCGCAACTAGGAGCATGTAGCTAGCGGCTCAAAAGGGGGACCCATCAACTGGGCCAGCACCAAGTTCAGGTCCCACTGCGGGAAGTGGGGGGGCCTACCGTACGGGAAGAGACAATCCAATCCCTTAAGGAATCAGCCAGTCATAGCATGGGAGAATACTGTGTGCACCTGCACTGGCGGGTGGAAGGCCGATATGGCCGCCAAGTGCATCTTGACGGATGAGGGCACTAGACCTTGGACTCTAAGGTGAAGGAGGTAGTCTAAAATGAGTTGGATCGGAGCAGCCACGGGCGAAACGCCGCGCTCAGCTGCCCACTGGGAAAACCGAGACCACTTTGGCAAGTAGGCCCATCGCATGGAGGGCCGCCTGCTTTCAAGAGGATGCGTTGAACCCCTTCCGAGCATGTCCTTTCCTCCCAGCCTAACCATTGAGCAGCCACGCCGTGAGGTGGAGCGCCGCAAGGTTCGGGTGGAGGCGGCGGCCCTGGTCCTGGGAGAGCAGGTCCAAGCAGGACGGCAACGGCCACGGCAGGGCGTCTGCCAGGCCCGTGAGAGTCCCGTACCAATGTTGCTTGGGCCATGCTGGGGCAATCAGAAGGACCTGTCCGTTTTTATCTTCTCCAAGACCTTGCCGATCAGCAGGATCGGGGGGAAGGCATAGAGAAGCTGGCCCGACCAGGATAGGAGGAAGGCATCAGAAATGGTGCCCACTCCCAACCCTCTCTCCCTCCTGGAGCAGAAACAGAACCCTGACCACGCTGCCCTCCAGGTGCGAGCGGAAGGCCATGCATGCTAGCTGGACCGCCCTGAGCTCCTTGATATTTATATGCAGGGCAAGGTCCTGCACGGACCACAGACCTTGGGTCTTAACATTTGCCACATGGGCTCCCCACCCCAAGTCCGACGCGTCGGACACCAGCTCCACCGATGGGGACCTGCCCCTGAACAGGACCCCATGGAGCATATTCCCCAGAGAGGACCACCCTTGTAGGGAGGCGATCACCGGCTCGGGCACAGTGAGGACTTTGTCCATCCTGTCTCTGGACTGGGAGAACACTGAGGCCAACGAGAGCTGGAGGGGCCTCATCCTGAGTCTGGCGTGGCGAACCACATATGTGCATGCCGACATGTGACCCAGGAGCTGGAGGCACGCTCTGGCTGTGGTCACGAGGAACCTTGTGACTGTATCGATGAGCCCTTTCAGGGTCTCGAATCTGTCTGGTGGGAGGGAGGCCCTGGCCAATGTCGTGTCCAGGACTCCCCCAATAAACCCTATACACTGCACTGGGACTAATGTGGACTTGGTGTCATTTACTAACAGGTCAGTGTGGTGCATGTGGACAGGAAGTGCCATGTGATCCCGCACCTGCGACCTGGAGCTGCCCTTGACCAGCCAGTCATCCAGAGAGGGGAAGATCTGAAACCCGTGACATCTGAGGTAGGCCGCCACCACAGACATGCACTTCGTGAATACCCTGGGAGCAGTGCACAGGCCAAACGGGAGGACCGTAAATTGGTAGTGCTCCTGCCCAACTGTGAAACGGAGGAAATGCCTGTGTCCCTCGAATATATGAATGCGGAAGTACATGTCCTGCAGATCAAGCGCGGCGTACCAGTCCCCGGGATCCAGGGAGGGGATGATGGAAGCCAGAGAGACCATGCGAAACTTGAGCTTTACTGTGTACTGGTTCAGGCCTCGCAGGTCCAGGATGGGCCTGAGCCCCCCTTTGGCCTTCGGGATAAGGAAATAGCGGGAGTAGTACCCCTTGCATTTGAACTCCACTGGCACCACTTCCACCGCTCCTAAGCCAAGGAGCCGCCCCACCTCCTGCTCAAGCAGGGCCTCGTGAGAGGAGTCCCCTAGTAGGGATGGGGACGGAGGGTGGTTGGGCGGGGTAGAGGTAAACTGGAGGGTGTAGCCCCAGGCGACTGTGTTGAGGACCCAACGGTCCGAAGTCAGTCGTGACCACTCCAGGAGAAAAGCACACAACCGGTTGGAGAAGGGAAGCTTTATTGCGGGTGGATCCCTGGTATGAACTGGTAAATCGCCCCCGGGCGTCCCGTCAAAACTGACATTTCCCCTGGAGGGCACAGGCTGGAGGGCAGACCAGGACTGCCTCTGCAGGCGTTTCTTATAGCCCCGTGACTTTTTATAAGGGGGCTCGTATTTAGAGTGGGTGGCCTGGGTGGGAGCCTGCTGAGGCTTAAACTTGGTCCTGGCCGGAGCTGGGACGTAGACGCCAAGTGTCTTGAGCGTTGTGCGGGAATCTTTCAGGCCGTGCAATTTTACGTCCATCTGTTCCACAAACAGGGCCTTGCCATCGAACGGGAGGTCCTGCAAGGAGTTCTGCGCCTCACTGGACAGCTCAGACAGCAGGAGCCACAACACCCTCCTCATGGACACTGCAGAGGCCACAGATCTTGCAGCCGTATCCGTGGCATTGGACACTGCCTGCAGGGTTGCCCTGGCAGCCACTGTACCCTCCTCCACCAGAGCTTTGAACTCCTTCCTGTCGCGCTCCTGGAGGGAGTCCTCGAATTTGGGTAGAGAGCCCCACAAATTGAACTCATACTGACCCAGGAGGGCCTGATGGTTCGCCATCCTTAACTGGAAACTCGAGGACGAATAAACCTCTCCCCCAAATAAGTCCAGCCTCCTTGAATGTTTATTTTTCAGAGTAAGGGCTGGTTGGCCCCGCCTCTCCCTATGGTTGACCGACTCGACCACCAGGGACTTGGGGGCAGGGTGGATGTACAGGTATTCATGCCCCTTGGCGGGCACAAAGTACTTCCGTTCCACCCTCTTAGAGATGGGAAGTAAGGAAGCCTGGGTTTGCCACAAGGCATTTGAAGGATGTTGAAGAGGGAGTCCGAGGGTTCCTCAACCTCCTCGGCCTGAAGGCTGAGGCTCAATGCCACCCTTTTCAATAGTTCCTGGTGGGCCTTAAGAGTCCTCCTGCAGAACAGTGGGAGGAGGGGCCACAATCGCCTCATCAGGGGAGGATGAGGATGGGGGTGCGGTATTCTGCATACCCACCGGTACTGGAGGTCCCACCACTGGGTCGCCCTCTGGGTGCGGAACCGAAGATGCACACCCCACCGACTCCTTTCTGGGAGGCTGGGATAGGGAGGCCGACGGTCTCTCCAAGGCTCCGGCCACCAAGCAAGCCCCTACCGGGGGATGCGTCGGGGGCCACGGGGCCCATTGGTACCATGGTGCCGCTGCCACTGCACCTGCTCTGGCACCAGTAGAGCAGGCTGTTCAGCCTGACTAGCCTGTCCCATCAACTGACGATTATGAAGGGAGGCCAGGCTGGCATATGACCTGCCGCTGTCCCTGGACCGGGAGGAGTGGTGGCGTCGGGAACAGTTCCGACCACAAGACCGTGATCCCGACGTGGAGGAGCGGTACCGCCGGCAGGAGCTGCTCCACGATCGGCTGCGGCGGGCGGATCCACGACGGCGAGGCGACAGCAATCAACGCCCAGGACTGCAGGAGTGGTGCTGTGGCGTGGTCCTGGAGCGAGATGAAGAATGGGAACGGCGTCGACACCCGTATCGCAACGGACTACAGTAGCCTCTCGGAGACGAGGACCTCTGGTGCCGTCTGTCCTCGTCTCGACGGGGCCCACTCCCCTCACGAGGTCTACGGTCCCTCGAGGCAGAGAGGCTTGCCTCTGGACCGGGGAGCCAACAGTGGCGGTGCCCCTGGTACCGGCAGAGACATAACGTTCCAATCCGCTTGCAGGGCCTCCAGCGTGGAGGGCACCTGGACATCCAGGGAGGCCTGCGCCGAGAGGTCCGGGCTACTCCGCTCAACCTGAGTCGGAGGCCTGGAGGCTGATGGGGATCGAGACCTGCCCAACGTGGGTCTAGTCTTTCCCCCGGTCTTGCTCTGGCGTCTCAGCGGAGACGACCGCTTAGCCTTCTTGGCGTGCCCCACGGACGGGGAGCGGTGCTGACTGGTGGAAGGCACTGCAGGGTCGCCGCACACCGACACTGCGGTACTTGGTGCCGACTCAGAGTGGCGCACCGGAGTCGAGGTCAACACCGACTCCATCAGAATGGCTCGGAGACGAATGTCCCTTTCCTTCTTGGTCCGAGGCTTAAAAGATCTGCAAATCTTGCAACGATCGCTAAGATGGGTTTCCCCCAGACAGCGTAAACAGTTCACGTGCGGATCACTCACTGGCATCAGCTGCCTGCAAGTGTCGCATGAGTTAAAGCCAGGGGCACAGAGAGTTCAAGAGGAAAGCTGCAGCCAAGCTGGAGCAGAGCAGTTCCGATGCACCTTCACTGGTAGCAAGAAGGAACTGAGGTGGGGGGAGCACACAGAGCCCCTTATACCGCACCATAGAGATGCCACTCCAGGGGTTGCTAGGGGAATAACTTCTGGCACCACTGCACGCACGCACACCTGTTGTGGAATGCACATGAGCAATCACTCAAAGAAGAAGGATTTTTTCCTACTGAGGGAGTTATGATAGTGCTATCAACACATCCAGTGTATGAGACTTAAATCTCTCCAGAAGTCAAATGCAGCATAGCTAAAAATACCAGGATATGAACTGATCCAGGTGTAAATCTGAGACTACTTTAGGTGAGAACTTTGGGTGAGATCTGAGAGTCATGTTATCCTTATACAATAATGCATAAGGAGGCTTTGCCATCAACGCTTGGATCTCGCTCACCCTGTTAGTCAAAGGCGATAGAGAACAAGACTGCAAAGGATCAAGGGAGGGATCCATCAGGGCCAGAAAGACAATATTTAAGATTTTAAAAAAGAGAGGGAAGTAGAGGAAAACTATGGACCATACCTTTCACAAACTTCATAACTATGGAATGTGAAAAGATAGTGTGACCTTAAATAGAAGGGTGAGAGGCTCAAATTGCAGCTAAGTGGACTCTAATTGAGCTAATGGTGAGAATTGTTTGCTTCCAAAATAATAAACAGCCCAAAACACTACTAGATAGTGACATCTAGCAAATGCTGAGGAGCTTGGCTAGTAGTCTTTACCACTTTAATCTATACATTAGCCTCGTAGAAGCTATTCTGCTTTGAATCAGAGTGTCCTGCACTTCAGAAGAGCACCTTCTGTTCATAACGCTCAGCTAGCATATGGTCAGATACAGAGATGAAGGACTGGGGGCAGGATTTGGCCATGATCTTGGGAAATAACGTGACAGGTCTGGTTTGCATGACATCAGGTATGGTATATGGCACTATGGTGGAGATACCCATAGGGTTTGGATTCTGTCCAACCCATGCCTCTTTTGGTGTCAATGAGAAGAGTGCCCTCTAGACTTCCTTTTGGACTTCTATTCATAGACACTGGAGATTGGGGGACAAATCTAGGAGAAGGTTCCCTATTATGATCTGACAAAGAAAAGACAGGAATACACTTCCTCATACAGTGCAGCCAAATTCAGGTGTTGATAGAGGCTGAGGAGACCAGGATATATGTCTATAAATCAGAAAGAGGGACTCCAGAGGAGCTTGGTGGATAACAATTGTATTAGTCTGAACATCTTTGGTTCTGATACTGACAGAAGCTTGTTACTGCCACTGGACTGAATAATGGATACTGGCATCATGACAAGGTTTTTAGGAGCTGGAAAGGACAGTACCAAGCGAGGCAGAACCAAGGGTATCAGTACCAAAGGAGGTGTCATTGAAAGCACCAATGCCAAAGTGGAATGATCAGTGACCAGAGTAGGTGCATGATTTAATTTCTTGCCAACAGGCCAAGGCAGATAGCTACTGTAACTACACTACAAAAACTCTAAAACCCTAACTAGAAGAGCAGAGCTGCAAGACAGCAGATGGACACTGATAAGTTCCATCTTGCTGCCAGGAGTGGTAAGAACTAAGGGCAGATGGGTCTGGCTCCATCCTTTATGTCCTCAGGTGGGAGGAGGGGACACTAGGACATCCAGGTTGCAGGCATGCCCCCTATGAACACTTCTGGCCAAAATATTACAATCTCATATGCATGGTGCACATGTGCACCTAGAGAGAAAACCACATGGACATATATAAATAACCTGCACTTTTGTTCTCCACTAAGGAATATGCATTTAACAAAAAAAACAACTGGGCACACATTGTACAGAGAGACCTCTTTCCATAATTACAAGATTGTGGGATTACAGACGAGCCTTCTTCCTACCCTCCCCCTCCCACCCACCCCACACACCTTATTATCCTTTAGGAAAAGTGCTAACATTTCTTCTCTCCCATAGCGATAATCTGCTAGTTTGTACTTTGGCAAAGCAGGAGAAAGGGGAGGCGAAGTCACGCTCCCGCCACTGGACAGAGCTCGCAGCCTAGAACAAAGCAGAGGAGGAACAAAATTAAAATGGACAGAATCTATACCTGTGCTATCATATCACTGCACCAGACATGAAATAGAGTTTGAGATGGATAAAATAAATCCAATAATTGGAACAGATTGGCTTCACAGATACCCTATAGCAGTAGAGGAAAAAAATCCCAGGACTAGTTTTTGTTGTTTTTTTTATTAAAAAGAAACCCTGCTTACCACACAATGGCACCAGCATAGCAACAACACTCTGCTGATGTATAATTAAATTTCTCCCTACAAGCACATCAGAAAACACTATCCACCAAAGCATTAGAAGATGGCATGGTCTCACAATTACTTTTCTACACCCCGTGGATTACCTTTCTTGGAAGCCCTACTTTACTACTTTGTTTATTTTGGTATCGTTTTAGACTATGTTAAGCTTTATAAAATGTCCTGCAATCATTAGACAATTTTAGTATTTTAAACACATTTTTAGATTACTGCTTTCAAACATGTCTGCAAATTGTGTCTGCTCCCTAAGTCAGAAGGGTGCAAGAGCTGTACATTTCTTGGAACCTCTTCTAAGATCACAAACAAGAATAATTAGTATGATGATTTTCCTGATGTGGACACCACTCCACAAAGAAGTGGGACTGAAACAATGAACTCATTTAAAAAGACAACAGCTGTCTGATATGACTTTTGTCACGTGTTACATAGGCTAGACTCAATTCAGTGATTTAAAAGTAAAAAACTCCATAGCCTCTAATTTTCTGAGCTATAAACCGATGTAAACTTTCGTAGTTGATGTGATATCATAAGCAATCGTTTATATTAATATAATCTGATCATCACCTGTTTCGCTATGTTCTGCATATGCAACAGTGATTATTTTTAGTGTAAATTAAAGTGGTGCAATTCCAACTAAAACTGCAAGTAATATTTATTACTATTTGGTAGCACCAATTTTTAAGTTTCCTTAAAGAATCCATAGGTTATTTTTAGAATATTCCTTCCTCTGGATCAATATATACAGAATATCCCAATAGCCAAATGGACGGAGGGTTCTAAATCCATTTCTGAAATTCAAGGGTAAAGTTTTCAAAAGCACTGTTGTGAGTTAAGAGCCCAAGCTTTTGAAAGTTTTACACTAAAATTTGTTTTTTAGAAAAAAAGGACTGAAGATGTCCAGATTCATTCTGATTCCTGGCTTCCATTCGGACGCAACTCTCCATCACTGATTCTAAAGATATCACCCCACTCATGAACATCTGCGGGAGCATGAACCTAGCCTCAGGAGAGTAAGTAAATGCTGAATGGTTTTGCAAAGTTTGTTATTTGTAGCTCTCAAAAGATATAAAACTAAAACTTCACAAAACTAATATATGCTTGAAAAAAATATATACTTGACCTCCCTCTAGGCCAGCTTTATGCTCCATCAAACTTTCATAGAACCACAGAAATTCAGGGCTAGAAGTAATCTCAAGAGGTCATCAAGTCCAGCGCCCTGCACTGAGGGAGGACCAAGTAAACCTACACAGGTGTTGATCTAATTCAGGGGTTCTCAAACTTCATTGCACCCCTTCTGACAACAAAAATTTCTACACGACCCCAGGAGGGGGGACTCAAGCCTGAGCCTGCCCAAGCCCCGCTGCCCCCCCTGGGGGGGGGGGGCGAAGGGAGGGGCAAAGCCAAGGGCTTCAGCCCCCAGCAGGGGACCTGTAACCTGAGCCCCGACACCCAGGGCTAAAGCTCTCAGGCTTCAGTTTTGGCCCCAGGCAGTGGGGCTCAGGCTTCAGCCTCAGGCCCTGCGAGACTAACACCAGCCCCTGCAACCCCATTAAAATTAAGTTGTGACCCACTTGGGGTCCCAACCCCCAGTTTGAGAACCACTGGTCTAACCTGTTCATAAAAGCCTCCAATGATGGAGATTCACCAACCACCCTTGGAAGCCTATTCCAGAACTTAACTACCTTTATATTTACAAAATGTTTCCTAATATCTAACCTAAAGCTCCCTTGCTGCAGATTATAACAACCCTGAACATATTTGAAGACTTATCAGGCACCCCCTCAGTCTTCTTTGCTCAAGACTAAATATGCCCAGTTTTTTTAAATCTTTCCTTACAGATTTTTTTAAAACTTATTTTTATTGCGCTCCTCTGGATTCTCTCCAATATATGCACAATATAGTTCCTAAAGCATGGCACCCAGAATTGGATACAATCTCCAGGTGAGGTCTTATCAGTGCTGAAACAGTTATGTCTCACCTCTTACATACAACACTCCTGCTAAAACACCCCAGAGTGATAGTAGCCTTTTTCGCAACTGCATCACATCAACAACTCGTTCAGTTTGTGATCCACTATAACCCCCAGCTCCCTTTCAGCAGGACCACCACCTAGCCAGTTATTCCCCATTTTGTACTTGTGCATTTGATTTTTCCTTCCTCAGTGTAGTACTTTCCACTTTTCTTTACTGAATTTCATCTCGTTGATTTCAGACCAATTCTCCAATCCGTCAAAGTCATTTTGAATTCTAATCCTGTTCTCTAGAGTACTGGTATCCCCTCCCAACTTGGTGCCATCTGCAAATTTTATAAGCATTCTCTCCAATCCATTATTGAAGTCATTAATGAAAGTACTGAATAGTACTAGACCAGGATTGACCCTCCGGGACCCCACCAGATATGCTCTTTCAGTTTGACAGCAAACTATCAATAGCTACTCTGAGTTTAGTCTTTCAACCAGCTGTGCACTCACCTTATAGTAATTTCATTTAGACAACAATTCCCTAGTTTGGTTATGAGAATGTCATGTAGGACTGTGTGAAACACCTTACTAAAACTAAGATATCACATCTACTGCACAACCCTCCTATCCACTATACCAGTAATTTGGTCAAAGAAGGAAATTAGGTTGGTTTGGCATGATTGTTCTTGACAAATCCATGTTGGCTATTCCCTATAAATCTATTACCCTCCAGGTGCTTACACCCTGATTGTTTATTAATTTGTTCTAGTATACTTCCAGGTATTGAAGTTAGGCTGACTGTTCTGTAATTCCCTGGGTCCTCTTTGTTTCCCTTTTAAAGATAGGTACTACCATTTGCCCTTCTCCGGTCTACTAGGACCTCACCTGTCCTCCATGAATTCTCAAAGACAATTGTTAAACAGTTCTGAGATTGCTTCAGCTAGCTCCTTAAGTTCCCTAGGATGAACTTCATCAGGCCCTGGTGACTTGAATACAGCTATCTTATCCAAATATTCTTTAGCCTGGTCTTTCCCTATTTTGGCTTGCATTCCTTCTCTTTTGTTGTTAATACAGTAAAAGCTGTGTTATCCAGCATTTTACCGACCGGAATGCTCTAGCAACTGGCATTTCGGGAAGGTATGCAGGTGGGGGCTCTGGGAGGGAGTTTGGGTGCAGGAGGGGGCTTGGGGCTGGGGCATGAAAGGGGTTTTGGGGTGCTGGATCTGGGCAGCGCTCACCTTAGGCAGCTCCCCGCAAGCGGCGACACGTCCCTGCTGCTCCTAGGCGGAGGCGCAGCCAGGCGGCTCTGCGCACTGCTCCTGCCCCGCTCTGAGCACTGGCTCCGCAGCTCCCATTGGCCAATGCGAGCTGCAGGAATCCCCTGCCCCGAGCGCCCTCCCACACTCAAACTCCTTCCCTCTTGGTGAACAGGAATTTTTGACTTACTTGCATCCCCCATTCCTCCAACATGCCGGACAACAAAACTTTTACTGTACTGTGTTGAGTATATGGTTACCATTAAACTTGCTTCAGCTTTCACTAAGAAAATAGGCATTAAACACCTCACCCTTCTTAATGTCATCAATTAGCTTTCCTTTCACAATAAGTAGAGGACAGATACTTTCCTTTGTCTTTCTCTTGCTCCTAATCTAAATTAGCTCTAAGCTGCGCAGCTACCTATTAAGCCCCTCCCCGCCGGCCCCAGCACGGACTTGCCACAGTGGGGAGAGGCGCCCCTCCATGCTGGCCCCAGCACAGACCTGCCCCGGACTTGCCGCAGCCGGGGAGAGGTGCCTCTCCCCCACCTCCAAGCTGCTGCAGCGAGAAAGGGCTGGGGGAATCCTGTCTCCCCACTGGAGCCACAGGGCAGCCTGCACCCCAAACCCCTCATCCCCAGCCCCACCCCAAACCCCGCACCCCAACCCTCTGCCCCAGCCCTGAGCCCCCTCCCACACCCTGAACCCATCATCCCCGGCCCCACCCCAGAGCCTGCACCCTCAGCCAGAGCCCTCATCCCCCCACACACACAGTCCCCAACCCTCTGCCCCAGCCCTGAGCACCATCCCGCACCCCTCATCCCCGGCCCCACCCCAGGGCACATCCCCAGCCAGAGCTCTCCCCGAGTCCTGATACCCCTCCCGCACTCCAACCCCCTCGGCTCCACCTCCACCACATGAATTTTGTTATGTGCACCAATATGAAGGTGATGTGTCACACATCACCTCCATATTGGTGCACATAAAATTCATTCCGCACATGGACGTAAAAAATTAGAGGGAACACTACTCTTAATGGATTTAAAGAACCTCTCTGTATTGTCTTTTATATCCCTTGCTAGGTGTAACTCATTTTGTTCCTTGACTTTTCTGATTTTATTCCTACATGCTTGTGCTATTCTTTTGTACTCCTCTTTAGCAATCTGTCCATGTTTTCACTTTCTGTAGGATTCCTTTTTGATTCTCAGGTCATTAAAGAGCTCCTGATGGAGCCATATTGGCCTCTTTCTATTCTAGCCATCTTTACTTTGCACTGGGATAATTGGCAATTGTGCATTTAACATTGTCTCCTTTATCCCTTAGATTTTCTTCCTATAGGATCTTACTACCAGTTCTCTGAGTTTGTTAAAGTGTGATTTTTGAAGTTCATTGTTCTTATTTTGCTGCTCTCACTCCTTCCTTTCCTTAGATTCATGAAATCTAGCATTTCATGATCACTTTTACCCAAATTGCCTTCCACTTTTCTTGTCGGTGTGATGTCATAAGCAACTGTGTATGTTAACATAATCTGAGCGCAGCTTATTTTCATATGCTCTGCATGAACAACAATGTAGAACATAAGGGGAACCAGCAATAAAAGCAGTTCTGGACACCACAAGACCTTAAAAGAAAAAGGAGTTTTAAACTAAAAATTGACTCAAAGCCCATCTTTCACTTGGTTGTTTAGGTGTTTTGTACATATTTGTACAGTTAAGGGAATTCTGTAAAATCAGCTTGTGGGTCACTTTTAATGCAGCTTTTATATTTTGGTTTGGCACCTCCCGATGGCAATTTCTTTACTGCCACTTTTATATCAGCAGGACACCGTTATATTCCAATGTGCCATACCACAGGGATTGGAAGACTCAGTGTAGTGTTTCATTTGTAGAAGACCTTTTCAAATCTAACCCAGTTGGAATATGCACAACAGTCATTATCTGAGAAATGAATTGACAGACAAATCTAACACCAAGTTGAGATTCCTAGGTTTTAAGGCCAGAAAGGGCCATTATCATCTAGTCTGACCAACATAAAATGGGGCTCAGACCTTCACACAGTAATTCCTGCATCAAGCCCAATGATTCATGGCTGAACTAGAAAGCATGCATTAAAAAGACATCCAGTCTTCATTTAAGACTTCAAGTGATGGAGGGAGAAACTGCCACATCCCTTCGTAAACTGTTTCAATGTTTAATTACCCTCACCATTAAAAATGTGTGCCTTACTTTTCTAGCTTTGGCTTCCTACCACTGTGGCTCTAGTTATGACTGGACTGCTAGATTAAACAACCATGTAGTATATTTTCTCCGTGTATAGGTACACTCACTTATCAAGTCAACCTCTCAACCTTCTTTTCAGTTAACTAAATAGATTGAGATTAAGCTTAAGTCTCTCATTGTAAGACATTTTCCAGACAAATCATCCTGTAGTTCTTTCCTGAACCCTCTCCAATTGTTCTACATCCCTTTTAAAGTATGGCCACAAAAATAGTTACATTTTTCCAGTAATTGTCTCACCACTACCTAAGCAATGGTAGTATCTCTTGTATGCTCCTCTCCCCCCCATAATTTATCCATCCAAGGATCATGCTAGCTCTTTTGAAGCAAAATCAATTGATATCTTTGTGCACAGTCTCAGCAGAGAGGTCAAGACTGAATAAGCAAGAGATGCAAATACTGAACTACTATCACACCTCTAGAACAGTCTTTATCAGGTCAAGGACAAAGCACATTGGATGGGTATTGTAATAAGACACTCAAACAATCACTGCAAGATGATGCAACATTCCAACAAAGCATGCATGGAAGCCCACTCTTAACATGGGTATTTTTTCTTATGAATAAATACTGTGAATGTGGTGGGAGGGAGAAGGGGTACAAATTTCTCAGACACACTCCACCTTACAAGTTTTTATTTTCAAAACTGAAAACAGAAGGCTTATGTATCTGTAGAACAAGTCCATCATGGGTAGTGTAAGTGCTAGTTTCCTCACCAATATGTCTCATATACAAGGATCAACCATCTCAAGCATCAAGATAGTTCTTCAACTTTCTTTTTCATTCCTTGGACATTCTGGAGACTGATGTGTATGTGTTAGTTATTACAATGACATGAAACCTCCAATTCCTTTCACACAGAGCACTAAGCAGTCATATGATGAAGATTACTTTTAGTCACTATAGACCAGAACTAGATTTGAGTGATTAACAGACACTGTATCCAATTCAGTTTTATAACCCATTCAGCCTCTCCCTCCTCCCAAATATACATGTCCATAAAGCCTTCCTAGTTTTCAGAACAAGGTCCCAGACTCTGACAAAACAGAAAAGACTCACCATTCAGGCCCAAAGTTAAGTGTCTGAGTTTCTGCTGCCATTTTCTTCTTTTCTACTCCTCTTTAAAAGTGTTAACCTAAAAATAAATAAATAAATAAATAAATAAACAAACAAAACACACACAAACAAAACAAAAAACACAAATGAAGAATATCATGAAGACAAGGGAGTAATTTTTTTCTTCATAAGGTTTATGTGTCCTCAATACACAAAAGCAGACTGCAGCTCGACATCCCAGCAATAAGAAATGCTAAAAGAGGTAACTGATTAAGTGGGTTCTACTAGTGAATCTAAGCTCTGTAATGCAATTCAATCTGAGATACAATTACTTTAGATAACAGGATATTTGGTCCCAGACACCACTTCCAGCACCCCTAATTTGATCATGGGCAGAGGAAGAAACAAGGCAATTTGTACAGTCTCTTTTGAGATCAATGAGCAATAAAGACACCTGAACACACCAGCAAATACCTACTTGGGAACCACTACTGCTTTCCTCCGCAGAAGTAAAAGTTTGATTAATGAAGTCACAGCTATACAATTTATAAGTTACAATAAATTACAGAGCTTGAAAAATCCAGTCACTTATCCATGGCAAATAGCAATATTTCCTGGGCAAGTGCCAGGATATTTCATTTAAAATTTTCTATTACTTACAATTGAAAAAAAAAAAAGAAGAAGAAGAAGGTTATGTACCTGTAACTGGTGGTTCTTCAAGATGTGTGGTCCCTATCTGAGGGTTTACACATGCATGCCATGTGTTCCAGGAGCAGAAAGTCGTAGTGTCTTTTGGGCCACGCATACGCCCTTGCCTCATCTCATGGTTTCATCTGAGGTGATAAAGGGCAGGGCGGATAGATCGCATCTCCAATTCCTTCTCCATCGCAAACTGAACAGATCCACAGCAGAGGAGGAGGGTGGGAACTGAAATACAGATAGGGACTACACATCTCAAAGAACCTCCAGTTACAGATAAGTAATGTCCTCCTCTTCTCTGAGTGATGGTTCCTACTTTATTCCACTGAGGGTGATTAACAAGCAATACCTAATTCGGAAGACGGTGCAAGGATGAGGATGGAATGGTTGTGTGGAGGACAGCCACGCCGTATGAGGCATCCATTGCAGAGTACTGCACCAAGGCGTAATGTGCAGCGAAGGTATGTACTGAACTCCACATGGCCGCCCTACATGTGTCTCGAAGTGGTTCATCATGGAGGGTGGCTATAGTTCACGCCTGGGCTCACGTGCAATAGGCTCTCACCCCAAGGGGTGGAGACAGCCAAAACAACTGATAGATTGTAATGCACCCAAACATCCACTTGGAGATTCTTTGTGTGGAGACTGCTTGTCCCTTAACTCTCTCAGCTATTGTGATAAACAATCTAGGAGACCTCCTGATAGGTCTTCTCCTCTGCAGGTAGAAGGCCACGGCCTGGCAGGCGTCAAGGGACCAAAATCATTGTTCCTCTGCCGACGTGTGAGGCTTTGGAAAGAAAGCAGGTAAAGTGTATGGGTTGGTTGAGATGAAACTGGGATATGACCTTTGGTAGAAACTTGGGATGTAGCCACAGAGAGACTGTGTCCTTATGGAAAGTGGTGAAAGGGGGGTCTGCCATCATGACCCCAAGTTCACCTACCCTTTTCGCTGAAGTGATAGCCACACGGAAGGTGACTTTCATGGAAAAGAGGGACATAGAGCATGAAGCCAGCAGTTCAAAGGGCTGTTTCATTAGTGCCACAAGAATGAAGCTGAGGTCCCACTGGGTAGGAAAGTTCTGAGGAGACCTTTCCAAAACCTAGTAGTCACTGGATGTGTAAATACAGTGTCCTTCCACAGGGGGATGGAAGGTGCTGACTACCGCTATGTAGACCTTGAGAAAGTTGAGGGTGAGCCCTGATGTCTTCAAGAACAGGAGGTAATCCAAAAGAAAAGGAATCTCCACTTCCTCTGGGGAAAGCCCTTTCTGTTGGGTCCAGGAGGCAAAGCATTTCCACTTGGCCCAGTAGGAACGCCTAGAGGACTCTTTCCTGCTGCTCAAGAGGATGTCTTGCACTTCCGATAAACATTTCCGTTCTAGAGAAGATGCCCATCCAAATATCATACACTGAGGTGAAGCATCTACAGATCGGGATGTCTGTGCTATTGTGTTAGCAGCTTGGGGAAAGTGGGGGACAGGCTAACATGCAGAGTAGGTGGGGAAACCAGAACTGTCTTGGCCAGAATCGGGCAATCAGAATGACTGTGGCTCACTCCTGCCTGATCTTGTGGAGTACTTGTGGCAGGAGTGGTAGAAGGGGGAAGGCATAGTTGCTCTGGTTCGACCAGCAAAGTATGAGAGCATCGCCTTGGGAGTGGATACCGATATCCTCTAGAGCAGTGGTTTTCAAAGTTCGGGTTGTGGAATGCAAGGCACTGGGTCACCTTGCTCAGCACCCAGGCACACTGGCGGCCGGCCAGTAAAACTAGTAGTAAAACAAGCAGTTCCTACCCGGAAGCGGCCAGCAGCAGGTCTGGCTCCTAGGCCGGGGGGGGGGGGGGGGGGGGGGGGGGGGGGGGGGGGGGGGGGGGCCCGCCATGGGGCTCCGGGCGCTGCCCCCGCCCCAAGCACTGACTCCACACTCCCACTGGCTGGTTCCCAGCCAATGGGAGCTGGGGGTGATGGTGCCTGCGGGCAAGAGCCGCGCATCTTCACCTAGGAGCCGGACCTGCTGCTGGCCACTTCCGGGGCACAGTGCAGTCCGCGGTGCCAGGACAGGCAGGAAGCCTGCCTCTGCACCCCGGCTACGCCACTGACCAGGAGCTGCAGGAGGTAAGCCCGCACCCCAATCCCCTGCCCCAGCCCTGAGCCCTCCCCCAAACCTGGAGTCCCTTCCTGCACCCCAACCCCCTCATCCCCATCCCCACCCCAGACCCTGCACTCCCAACCCAGAGCCCTGACCCCCTCCCACATCCCAACCCCCTGCCCCAGCTCTGTTGGGTCACGGGCAACAACAATTTTCTTGAACTGGGTCGTAAGAAAAAAAAAGTTTGAAAACCACTGCTCTAGAGCAGTATGTGCTGCATTTGTTGCAGGAGTGGGAGGCAGAGAGGTCTCTGGTTGGAGTCCCCCATGGGTTCAAAATGTCACTTACTACAGTGTTGTGGAGTTCAAACTTGTGATTGGCCACTAATCTTCAATCACATTCTGAGTATCCAGAAGATAGGCTGCCAACAACAGGATCTTGTGGGCAATGTACCAATCCCATAGATTGGCCGCCTCGGCACACACAGCAGTCAACCTAGTGTTCCCCCGTTTGTGGATGTAATAAATGGTGGTGGTGTTGTCCGACACGATGAGAACATGATGTGAGCCAACGGATGGAAAAAATGCTTGACACATTCTCCATACTGTCCGGAGTTCCAGAATATTGATGTGCATCTGGATTCCCAAGGGGTCCATGTTATTTGCATCATGCGCTCTCCCATGTGCGCTCCCCATTCTGCAAGGGATGTGTCTGTATGATCGCCTGTCCGTGGAGGATGGGAGGAAGGGGATACCTACACAGACCTGTTGCAGGTCTGTCCACCACTGGAGGAAAGAGAGCACGGGGGGGGGGGGGGGGGGGGGGCNAGGTCCATAGCATGCCGTGGGGAGTGAGTAAACTCTCTGGAGCCACATCTGTAGGCAGAGAAGGTGGAGGTGAGCAAAGGCAATGACGTACACGCAGGCTGCCATGTGGCCAAGGAGGGATAAGCACATTTTATGTTCAGAGGCCAGCTCCCACTGACCTTACAGTTGGGAGTGTTCTGCACATCACACTACAAGTGTCTCAAGCTGGTTATCCAGAAAATCAGCACCACACAGTGATCACCTGTGGAAATTTTGGTTTATGTGACCTGCCCAACATCACATAGGAACTCTGTGGCACAGAAAGGGATAAAATCCAGTTCTCCAAGACAGCATTCAAATGCCTTAACGAGAAGACCATTCTTCCACTTCCTACAGTTAATGTAATTTCTTGAGTTTTTTAAAACTTAAATTGAAAAAACAAAAGTGCCATCATGTGGAACCATAATGACCTGCATATGGGTCATCATCTTCAGATCCACAGCCCATTCCTCTCCCACTTGAGTGAATGGAGTATCTAGTAGCAGGAGAAGGCTGCTACTATTTTCTATGTGGACATGCCCTAGAGGGGAGATGACAGGTGACTCACAGGCTATTTGCTAGACAGCAACAGAATATCGAGAGTTGAGAATAATAGGTTCAATTCCAGGTTCTGTATAGAGTGCGCTCTAATAGTTACAGACTCTTCTGCTTTGTCCCACCCACCCCAGCCAGTCCCCTTCTGCTCATACTCCCTGTTCCTATTTTCTCCCCTCAATGTGGACCAATTTGGGTAAATTTTCACACAGACAGAAGATACATCCCTGACATCAGGGCAAGCCTCCTATCAAATGTTAAGCCCTTTCTCCAAATGGAGACACCTGAGCTTCTCACTTAAATGGCTGTAAGATCTTTTTTAAACATGGGCAAAACATATTTTTCCCTACCATGATTCTCAGAAACGGCTAAACAACGCTGTTTTCATCCATGATAGTCTGCCATGAAGTTTTGAGGGTAATGGCTAAGGTTAAGATTTTGTCATGGTTATGTTTATTAAAAACTCAGACAGGTCGCAGGCAATAAAGAAAAATTCACACAAACCCGCCACCTGTCTGTGACTTTTACTAATAAATGGGAGGGGCAGGGACTGACCACCACGCAGGACGGGACAACTCCAGCCCCCACCGCAGCCATTGGGGGTGGCGGGGGGAGTAGTGGGACAGCTCCAGTCCCTGCTGGGGTTGGGGAAATGGGACAGCTGCAGCCACGGGGGGGGGGGGGGGGGGGGGCCNACAGCTCCAGACCCCACTGCAGCCACAAGGGGGTGGAGATGAGACAGCTCCAACCCCTGCTGCTGTTGCAGTGTGGGCTGAACCCGAAGAAGTCACGGAATCTGTGACCTCGATGAACAAATCATATCCTTCCTAGTGGCATCTTGTCCAAGTTCTGATTGCCTTCTTGTGGCATCCCACATGGGTAGTAAAAAGCAAAATCAAAGTAGACAAAATGCAGAACAGAAGTTCACATTCTAAGCGACAAGCTCAACAAAATTTGTAATTTTAGGGAAGTCATCATTGCCCACTTCAAAGCTCTTCTGATTGTAATTTACACCTTTAGGGCTGCTACATGTTTTAAACTTTGGGAGACCTGAACTCCGGAGAAGAGCCAAGCAATACTCTCTCTCTCTCTCTCTCTCTCACCCTCAGCCATTTTTCCAACACATGCTGAAATATCATCATGAACACGAGAGAAGAAACACATAGCTCTCCCTTTTCAAGCAATTCAGTGTTTACCCAGGAGACTTAAAACATACATTTCTCTACACCAGGGGTGGGCAAACTTTTTGGCCCGAGGGCCACATCAGGGTTGCGCAACTATATGGAGGGCCGGGTAAGGAAGGTTGTGCCTCCCTAAACAGTCTGGCCCCTGCCCCCTATCCGCCCCCTCCCACTCCCCGCCCCATCCAACGCCCCCTGCTCCTTGTCCCCTGACCACCCCCTCTCGGGACCCCCGCCCCCATCCAACCCCCCTGCTCCCTGTCCCAACTGCCCCAATCCCTATCCACACCCCTGCCCCCTGACAGCCTCCCCCAGGACTCCCACCCCCTATCCAACCGCCCTCTGCTCGTCCCCCGACCATCCCCTCCCGGGACCCCCCCACTACTAACTGCCCCCCCGGGATCTCACCCCCTTATCCAACTCCCCCTGCTCCCTGTCCCAACTGCCCTCCCGACCCCTATCCACATCCCCGCCCCCTGACAGGCCCCCTGGGACTCCCACTCCCAACCCTCCCTGTTCCCCATCCCCTGACCACCCCCCCAGAACCTCCGCCCCCTCCTCCCTGACTGCCCCCCAGGATCCCCTGCTCCCTTACCCAACCCCCCCGCTCTGCGCCCCCTTACCAGCAGCAGGAGCTCACAGCCACGACACCCGGCCAGAGCCAGCTGCGGTCCCCACGCTGCCCAGTGGGAGTGGCAGGCCAGAGTGCGGCCCGCGCGGCGGCATGGCTGTGGGGAAGGGGGGGCAGCGGGGGAGGGGGCCGGGCAGGATGGTCCCGCGGGCCGGATGTGGCCCACGGGCCATAGTTTGCCCACGTCTGCTCTACACAGCCATTTCAACCTTCAAGTCTTGTAGAGCAGGGCTTGGAAAATTCACTCACCTATAGCTAACAGAAAGGAGTCCTCCACTCTAGGGAAAGCTAAGACATCATTTCTGCAGAATCTAAGCCTCTGTATGTTAATTACATTTCTAACCTTTATGATTGGAAATATAACCTTCCCACTTTGAACCACCACAAGATATTCTGAGTCTTTGGGCAGCTTTTGCTTCAGTGCCTGTTACCAGTAGTAGCATTCTCAAGCAGCAAAGTGAAACTAGCCATGGGTTGGTCACTTTCACAGCTGCTATATAGAACTCTAGGCAGCAGGATTTCACTTGCAACTTGCTACTGTGCAGAAAAACTATCAGTAGCATAAGAGACAGGAAGTGGAAGTATTGAAGAGAGAGCTTGATAAGAAAAAAAGGATAGGTTAAAGATCCTAACCCTGCCCCCATAAGAGCCAAGAGGAAGGATGTGAAATAGCAGAGACCCCACCTACCCACCCATTTTGCATCAGCAGCTAGCAGACTGGCGAAGCATAGAGTAATGGGAGATCCCCATTCTCCAGCAGCGGAATAGGGAGGGAGAAAGATCTTTTACTCCTTCAACAAATCAGAAGCGGATGGGAGCTCCAATGTTTTAAAAAGATGTGAACAATCAAGCCTCCAGGCAGAATCTAGGGTAGGGGTGGGCAAACTACGGTCTGCGAGACGGATCCGGCCCCTCAGGGCTTTGGCTCCGGCCCACGGGATTGCCCCCCATGGCACCGCGGGCCCTGCGCCGCTCTCAGAAGAGGCCAGCACCACTTCCTTGTGGCCCTCGGCGGGGGGGCAGAGGGCTCTGTGTGTTGCCCTTGCCTCCGGGCCCCAGGAATGGGGAACCCTGGCCAATGGGAGCTTCGGGGGAGGTACCTGGAGGCACGGCTAGAGCAGCGCACACGGAGCTCTCTGCCCCACTCCCCTCCCCCAGGGGCCGCAGCGTTTTCCAGAGCAGCGTGGCGTGGTGTGGGGCCAGGGCAGGCATGCAGGGAGCCTGCCCTGGCCCCCGTGTGCGCTGCTGCCACCCCGGAGCCGCTTTAGGTAAGTGGCGCCGGGCCCGGGCCCAAACCCCTCCTGCGCCCCACCCCCCAACTCCCTGCCCTAAGCCCCCTACCTGCACCCCTGTGCACCCTAACCCCCTGCCCTGAGCCTCCTCATACACCCCGCACCCCTCCTCTGCCCCAATTCCTTGCCCTGAGCCCCTTCCTGCACACCGCACCCCCTCCCACACCCCGCACTCCGTCCCGCACCCCAACCCCCTGCCCCGGACCTGCATACAATTTCCCCACCCAGATGTGGCCCTCAGCCCAAAAAGTATGCCCACCCCTGATCTAGGGACAGCACCCTTCCCAACTGGCTGGAATAGAAACTGAGTTTCTCACCAAAATGATGCTCCTAGGCCTTACTAGTGTCCAACACACACAAAATAAAAAAAAAATTAAAAAAACCCTTTCATATGAGTCTCTGGCTAGCAGGTGGCTGGTAAATGTTTCTTGCTCTGTACCAGAGCAGTGTTCTTCCCCAGCAGTTCCACTAACATGCCACATATTATGATGCCAAGTCATACTGTCAGCACACTGCAAACTAAGGCCATGTCTATACTTACAAGCTTACAGCATCACAGCTGTACCGATACAGCTGTGCTGCTGTGAGAGTGCTCATGTAGCCGCCTTATGCCGATGGGCTAGAGCTCTCCCATCAACGTAATAAAACCAACTCAATGAGTGGCAGCTCCTGCCAACGTAGCACTGTGCACACAAATGCTTATGCCGGCAAAACTTGTGTAGTTCAGGGGTGGGTTTTTTCACACCACTGAGCAACAAAAGTTTTGCCAACTTAAGTGCTAGCTTAGACATGACCTAAACCATCCTATCTAATTAGTACTACACTGCCACTATCTGTTCCAGAGGTAGAACCTATATAGTGCCTCCCTTCCAGCTATCACATGGTGCTGTAACTAACTGCTACAAAACACATTCAAATCCAGCAGAACGTATGTATAACATTTCAAAACATATGAAGTCAAGGCACACAAATAAAAGGATTCCTGGAATGAACAATCATTTTCACATTAATTTACCTAACCAGACCTCTGTAGGCCTCATATAGCTATAGCATGTTTTAGGATTCTCATTATGTTTTCCCCACTTTGCAAGATTTTCCATGCCCCCAGGTAGTAAACATAAAATCTTTAGAAAATGGATATTTCAGAGTGATAAAGCATTTCTAGATTTCCATGGGAAAGGTACTTCAAGAACTCTCCCACATAGAATCTACTACAAAGTCGTCTTTTCACAAAGGAGCTGCTCTGAAACATGCCAGTATAGCTGTCATATGAGAGGGTAAGAGACAAGATGTTGGTGTGACAGGCTAGTAACAAGGCAGTGTGCTTTAACCAACTGACAAAAAAAGATAGCTTTAAATAAAGGTTGCTACCATGTATACATAGGCGCCGGCTTCTCCTCTGCCCCGTGGGTGCTCAACACCTCCACCAGCCCCGCCCCTGCATCACCCTCATCCCGCCCCAATTCCACCCCTTTCCCCCAAGTCCCTGCCCCTGGCCCGCCTCCTCCCCCGAGCGCGCCGCAACCCACTCCTCTCCCTCCCTCCCAGAAAGTCCTAAGCGCCGCCAAACAACAGTTAGGCCAGGGGTCTCAAACACGCGGCCCGCAGGGCTATTGCATGCGGCCCGCGAGCTCCTCCCGGCCCCCCCGCCGCCCCCCAACGTTTACCTGGCCGACCAGCACCGGGGGCAGGGCAGGCTCCCTGCTTGCCTGCCTGCCCTGCCGCCGCGTCGCACCAGGAAGCAGCTGGAACCTGGGGGAGGAGGGGCGCAGGGGTGTGTGTGGCTGTTGCTTCAGGCACTGCCCCCAGCAGCTCCCATTGGCCACAGTTCCCCATTCCCGGCCAATGGGAACTGCTGGGGGCGGTGCCTGAAGCAACAGCCACACACCCCCCTGCGCCCCTCCTCCCCCAGGTTCCAGCTGCTTCCTGGTGCGACGCGGCGGCAGGGCAGGCAGGCAAGCAGGGAGCCTGCCCTGCCCCCGGTGCTGGTCGGCCAGGTAAACGTTGGGGG